>VMBQ01003263.1:0-46750 GCA_007657795.1 Dreissena rostriformis
TTACATGTTACATAAAACCCATTGTCAAAATTATTAAATTGTGACCCGTTCTTGCCGTGTGAATTTCGCTAGCTTTACTTGACGATGTAGGCCTATTTTGTACTTATGCTGACTTTCGGCCTCCAGAGTCAGCACTTAAAAGTTTCCCTGAACGGGGGCCCCAGATGGGTTGCCCTTAACTGGTTGCTGTCGTTGAGCGGACCTGTTTTTGTTTGCACTTTGGGTACCATTTGCCCGGTAACGTGGCGGTCCGCGATTAGCGTTTTGTGGACACGATGCCAAAAGATGATCAGGAGCATTGCATCCGTAGCAAAATCTTTCACTTTTGTTGTTGTGTATCTTTGGTTTATGCACAACGGACGTTTCGATTTTATCGAGACGCGCTTCAATTCGCTTAATGACGGATTCTATAGCGGAGCAATTACCTGAATCAACCGCCCTAATGTTTAAAGTTGAAGGTGCCACAAATATGGATTCGTACCTTTCAATTACGGAGACGGCCTCGTTTACAGTCGATCAATTGTGATCCATACAACGACATTTCATTTCAATTGAAACAAGTTTGTAAAAGTGGTTCAATGCCAATTTTTCTTGCGAACGATGGTCAAGATCAGAGTAGGCTTTTTGACAAAGCTGGCGCAAGTCGTCTGCTAGTGACGAAATGCTTTCGCATTTTGCGCGACGCCTATTTTCTAATTTGTCCAACCACATACATTGGTGTTTGCTATTGCTACCGAAACGTTCGGATAGGCGCGTTGTCAACGTAATATAATAACGGCGCTCGTCTTCTGTAGAAACTTCTGGCTGCGCCTCTCAAACTAGCGGCCAACATCAAGACTTTTGTACGATTGTCCCACCCAGATAGCTCAGAACAGTCCTCGAAATGCGAGGCGTATTGTTCGTAAGAACTGTTTCCGTCATACATATCCGGCTTTATACGTGTATGGTAAATGGGTGGTGGTGGCGGTGGCATGTAATTGTTGTTATGGTAGTCTCCATGGTTATATAAAGTGTTTTGCGAACCATGTGGGTTGTTGTTTGTTCGATCAAAGCTTGGGCGTCTCTTAACGGGACTGGGTGTATCTGTGAAAGAAACGTGATGCGCATCGTCGCGGCGCTGACGGGATTGTGTGTCATGTACATGCACACTGTTATTCGATGCATCACTACGTACTTCATCAACGGTGTGTGTCGCCGATGGGACATCAAACAAAACGTCGGGGTCAGGAGAAGCCATAATAAAATTATATTGAAGTGGTTCAAATAAATATTAACAACACATGTACAGTGTTTTGTTTCTTTTATTCCGTACTTGCAGACGTGTGGTNGCCATAATAAAATTATATTGAAGTGGTTCCAATAAATATAAACAACACATGTACAGTATTTTGTTTCTTTTATTCCGTACTTGCAGACGTGTGGTTCAAGAGGGATCACTTTATAAAATGATCCCACTTCTGACACCAATTTGTAAGCTACCTTACATATTTAGTATCGCTTAGATACGCTTTTCTTACTCGATGTTGATATGAGTTTAAGTCAAGCAACAAACTCTAAGGATGACGGAGTCGCATAAAGTTTCGAAACTATATCTTTTTATTTGTTAGTGCATGAAAAATACTTTACAATACAATAATACTATATCTATATTAACAAATAAATGACCAGATCTAGCGAATGACGAACAGTTGCTCTGTGTCGTAAATAGTTCTTATCATAAAATAGTTCTTAACTTCTTTAACAGTACTTATTTTATATAATTACTCTCTTAGTAGTTTAAGTTACACAAATTACCAAAATGCCTTAATACGTTTAATTCGTGACTTTACTGTTATTTTTAGAATGATTGAATGTTTGTTTCTTACTTTTTGGAGGTCACGAACAGTGATGTGTGTTGTTGGCCGAACCTCCTTATATACCCTTCGGATGCTGCAGATTTTGGCTGCAGCCAAAGATTTGGCTGCAGCCAATCATAATCCTGCAGCATATATGGAAGTAATGCGGCTACATGTAAACAAGAATATACTTCTAATTATAATAAATCGACAATCATAATAAATATCATTTCTTAATCACAGAAGGCAATAAGTTTGATGAATTGAGACAATAAATAGCTTTAAATATGCATGTATAACAATACAATATTAAATGCTGCAGCATGAAAACTTTAGTAATTCTTACGCAGTCAGCGTCTCAAATAGTTCCCTGCAAACTATTATGTTTTAACAATAAACATGAATGAACAGTTTGCAAGCTATAATAAAAATCATCTTTTCATACAAATAGAGCAGTGAATATTAGAATTTTACAGCCTATACGAAAGTCAAATGCATACAATAACATTCCACCATATTCCTACGAATGACGTCATCAATACTTTGCTGCAACGATTTTGACATAGCACGAATTTCAGTTATGTTGGATTATTCTCACAACAGAAAGAAATAATGGACTAAAAACAAGGTTAATAAAATTTATACAAATATATTAGATCTTGGAGAACATTATCTTGCTAAATGCAGTGCACTGTATAGACAAAATGCGAACTACAAAAATTTTGTGCATCGATATTCGGATGTCAGAGGAATGAATTCGGATAATATATACATGTAATAAGTGAAATGTACATTACAATACAACTGTTACAAGTATGACCCATCTTATGACATAAGATAAGTTTAATACATGACCGGCTTTTCATGCTAGTAAACGAAGTGAAGACCTGGTGTTTTACGCACAAGTACATGTAGTTTGAAAATTACGGTGCCCGAAATTGAAGGCGGTAAAAAAATCGCGAGTTTTAGTGAATTATGTCATTCATTGTACCGCAACATAATAATCACTTCTAGTTTATCAATCAGGATAGCTGGAACATAAAATGAGCCACGTCACGCGAAAATGGGTCCCATGCCATATGCGACCAGCGTAAATCCGGACCAGCCTGCACATCCGCCCTGTCTGTGCTACTCTAAAGTATCTTACATTATTATTAACAATAAATAATAAAAACGAAATATTTAAGGTCAATTGTCAGCGGACATGGCACAGAGAACAACAACGCCCCGCAAGCCGAGAGTAAGCATAGTCGCCATAAAAGAATCACACGTAAATAAGTCACGCACATACAATTACCTATCATCACAAATTATAAAACAAGTAAGCTAACAACTTGGGTCTCCAAAAATCAACTGTATACCAAATACAATATGAATTATAAATATATTAAATAATTAATGTTCGAATTGCAAATTACCCTTTGATCTCAATATTTACCGAAGTATGAGATAGTGTGATGTATATAATATCGAGCAATATTTGAACACTGACTTTCCCGTACGATTACTGGTAAGCGCGTGAATGTTGGAAGTAATATACAACACCATGATTTTGGTTCAGTATGTTTGGTCTCCAAGGTTTGTTGTTCGTACCAGACCCAACATCGAATATAGGGTTATGTAAACAAGCTACGGCGGTCGTGAATGTTCACCAATACACAGGGTATCGAGACAGGAATGGGGTGGTGCTTAGGGTTTTTGTAAATTATTTTTCTTTCTAATAAGTTTTGAGCTTCAAATCTTTTTAACAATAATATTTTGTCTAATTTTCAAGCCAACTTTTTTACGCATTAATATGTAAATACATACACATGTTTTTCTTTTAAACTAGACGCTGAACTGTTGTTGTATAATGCTTATTAAAGTGTATGTTTGTAGCAAAGTTCAAGTACTTGTCCTTATTACTGACCTTTACGTGAGTTATGACGATGTCTTAAAAACGACGGCACGATGTTGATAGCACGAAATTTCATCGCATCATCATCATCATCGTACTGTCGTGTTGTCGTGTTGTCGTACTTTTTATGTTGCGTTATCATTATCAAACTGTCGCGTTATCGTCATCGTACTGTCGTGTAGTGTCATCGTATTGTCGTACTGTCGTGTTGAGTCGTTATCGCATTGTCGTGCTGTCGCGTTGTGTCGTCATCGTACTGTCGCGTTGTGTCGCCATCGTACTGTCGTGTTGTGTCGTCACCGTACTGTCGTGTCGTGTCGTCATCGTATTGTCGTGCTGTCGCGTTGTGTCGTCATCGTGCTGTCGCGTTGTGTCGTCATCGTACTGTCGCGTTTTGTCGTCATCGTATTGTCGTGTTTTGTCGTCATCGTCTTGTCGTGCTGTCGTGATCGTACTATCGACTATCAATTTTAAATTCAATCCTTGCATCGGCGATGGATCTCACGGGATTCCATAACTTATCGTATTATGTGTTTGCGATGGTAGCAATCTAGTTCCCCAGTGTGTGAGTTATTATTATACTTAGCGATATATTGATTATACATGCCTTAAAAATTCATACGTAAACATTTTTATTCAGTCATTGTCGATTATATACGTTAGTGTTATCCAATAAAACCACGTGCTTTATTTCGGACACACATATTTTCTGTATAGAACGCCGTTATTGCAATACAATCACCGTTCGTTTATAGGTTACTTACAGTTTGGTTATTATTAAAGCTGAAATCCATATAAGTAAAATTATACATTAAATTTCGTTATTAAGGTTATTATGCGGCATTATGCTAACTTGAAATAGATATTCTCTTTTAAATATATTTTCTAACCAGGGCAAATAATAAAAATAGTAAGTCAAATGCGCTTTAATTATGTATTAATATTCATATTGAAAATAATTACAGTTCAATTTCATATAATCCCCTGCACTCATGTGAAACTATTAGCTAACAAGTTATTTATTTTAATTAAAAATAACACTAGGCCATGTCATGCTAACGTGAATGTCAACGAGAGCCGGTCACGTTCGCGTGATACAAACGATGATATATAAATTTAGCCTCGCTCTGTGAAAAGGGGGTTTAATGCATGTGCGTAAAGTGTCGTTCCAGATTAGCCTGTACAGTCCGCACAGGCTTTTCAGGGACGACACTTTCCGCCTAAAGTGTATTTTCATCAAGAAGAGTCTTCCTTTAAATGAAAAATACACTAAAAGCGGAATGTGTCGTCCCTGATTAGCCTTTGCGGCCTGCACAGGCTAATCTGGGACGACACTTTACGCACATGTATTAAACCACCTTTTCACAGAGCGAGGCTCAATTATTTGTGTAAAGCTTTGTTAACAATTAATACTCATGACAATAATAAACAAACGTTTTATCGCAACTCTCAAACGGCGCTTTGAACTTCGTTTCCTAAAAAACTATCATTTTCTTCAATATGTTTATTTACATTATTCTTTATTATTATTAATATACCGTTTACAATATCATGGTTCTTGGTAACAATTGCTTTCATTTTGTGCCTTTACATTTAAAAAAAAAATGCTTTTACAATCAAATCTTTTTCAACGGCGTTACTTTGCAATTTGTTTTCTTAATAAAAAATGCTATTTATAAATGATCAAACACATATTAATGCAATTCATACAAGTCAGTCAGACACATACATGTACACATTTAATGTATAAATAATCATACACGCTAATGCAATTTGTAAGTAATAAGACACGGACTTATGCAATATGTAAATAATCAGGTAAATACTAATGTATTTTGTAAAAGATCAAACATATATTTATGCTATGTTTAAATGAAATCTTCACATTCTAATGCAATGTAAAATACGATCGTCTTATTTGTTTGTATCCATTTGACGTCTAACTTGTCTCTGTCAAATTTATTATGTGAACATTTTATATAACCAATTAAAAGACACCAACATAGCTCATATTCATCATTATTGCTTTGATTGCATACGGTGTTTAATATTTTTTTTTAAATGCGTATGCTACTTTCTTTTTATTTAAGTCATTGTTAACATACTCAATAGCTACAGCCAGGAAGGCAACTGGTCACTAACCGCAAAAACATCTTTTATATATTAATAGTCTTATATGAGTACAATACATAGCTAGACCGCATTTGCATAATAGTAACAGACGTAAGGATTATATTAGTATTCTTGTATTTAATTTGTCCAGTACAATTATATGTATGTATATAGGTGTATTCAATATTACTATGATATAATAGATCACGTATCATACATATATGAAAGGCTGAATGGTGAGTGACTTTCTCTTCTTTATATTAAACAGATTCATTAATTAATGCTGCTAGTTACACGATTTGGTGTACATTAGTCAATAGTTAATTATGAATAATTAGTAATTAGTAAATAAGCCTATAAATTAGTGTGTTTTTTATATTTTAAATGCATTTAATTACTTTAAAAAGTTTTCATCGAATCAATAAGTAAGATCTTTTGTGTGCTACATGTATTGGCTAACATTCCCTATTCAAGAACTTATAGAACACACGATACTGGATAACACGACATTAATCACACTTACGCGAAATCGGAAACTTAATGGCATCGTTCGATTGTTTAAAACACCTGAGAATTCTATATGGGTCACACGATGTGTGATTAAGGCGTAATTCAATAGGATTTGTTATTTACCGTTCAACGTGTCTGTAATTTACAACGCCGAGGTAAAAAAAAGCCACCTAACTATAACTAAACTACGCACACAGGTGGTTAGCGTGTGGCTATGATATTAGTTAGTAAAAACATCACTGTAAATGCAATCATCAAATTATAACGAAAAAAACTTCTGTAAAAAAAAAGAGTTGAGTTTTCGTTATAATTTGATGATTTTTCATTCCAAAAGATGTTTTTACTAACTAATAGCATCATGAGCAAAGCCACACGCTAACCCCATGTGACTGCGCATATGCTTGTCGCCGCATTTACGAATGCGAATGCGTCAATGCGGTACTACTGACTACTGTGCCACGATTTTATCGACGACCTTACTAAGGTTTCTAGCTTGTTGTAAGTCAATAAATAAAATCGCTCCAATGAGGCGAAACGATGTATATCTAATTTGATAGCATTAGTCCGTTTGGTGTGCAAAGCTGTCATTATCTCATTCACTTTGTACCCCGGGATGTATTTTAAATATTAACAAGATCCATGTGACAGAAAACGGACGACTTATGACCCAGGGCAAAAATGTAAAGCGCCTTTCAACGCACATTTCGGTTGTGAAAAGTCGCTATATAAATGTGTATAAAAAAAATGTGTGGCCACGGTATGTTCGAAGATTGATTAGTGTCACAGATTGATTATTCAGTTAAGCAGCATAATCATGAACATTGGTCTGATGTACGCAGATATAACGTCAACTTATCGCAATTATTTTAATTATTAAAATAAATCTTCCGTAATCATCTTGATGTAATCGATTGGAAAACATGCACGAATAAATAAGTTGACAGTAATGGGTCGGATTGCCGGCCCCAGACCGTTGCAAATATGTTCACCAACTTGTGTCACCATCTTCAATTGAGTCGCGTCATGAGCAGTCTGCTCTGGAGCTATGCTGGCCGCATATGACATAAGACCCATTTTCGCATGACGCGGCTCAAATATGGTTCAAATTATTTATGTCCGGTGAATCTGTAGGTCGTCAGAGCTACATACAGAATAAAAATTGAAAACTTGAAACTATAACTTTCTTTTTGAAACTGCTAAGCGACAAACTCCCATTTTGGTAGTTACTAGCTTTAAGTGATTGAAAAAAAAACGTCGGTAGTTAATTAATACTGACATCTCGGACACAGGTTTGCAACTCAACTTAACATTTACAGAGAAAATTAGCAAATTATACCTTGTTTGATAACACATAGATAATTGTTGAATCAAAGAAGACAACTTCACATGTGTATTACATTTGCTTACATTATGTACAATCGACTGGTATGCGTTTGTCAGATAATGTAACTTGGGAATCCAATGAAATCGCATTTTTGAAATGCATGTAGTAAATTATCCAAGATGAAAGAATATCATTGTTATTGTAAATTAAAGCAGTTTTCTACGAATTTCTAGCAAAAATTGCACTCTCCATTGTAAGTGAAGATGTCCGTGCGATATTCGCACAGCTCCGATTGTTCGCCATACTGCACTTTTGAACGACACGTATTCTTTCTCTTTAATTTAAACCTATTTATTTAAGCTCGATTGCATAGGAAGCCCAATGCTTATTTGAAACGATCTCGAGTCCGTTTCCTAGGACTAGAACCAGTACTTGGTGTCTATGGTGAGATTTAAAGAATGCCTCCACAGTGGGTATCGAACCCATGACCTCATGGTCGCTATGCGGACACCATATATACTACGCCACGGCGACCTACTTTCTCTTTTGTGTCGGTACTTGAACTGTCCTAGGTGAACTTTTGTTTCGCTTGAGACGAATTTTACTGCACAGAACATATTTGCACTCATTTTACGCAAACGTTAACCTTTAAACAATTAATATGCCGTATATTTCTAATAAATTACATAAATTTATCTCCACCGCAAATTTTCCCAAATGCCACGCTGACGCATGTGCACTTCCCGGAGCGCTTATAGTGACTACATTGAGTGAATCAGTAAACTATGGTGTTCTTTTGCATTAGTTACATACTTTTACACTAAAAATAGTGAGGAGGGGGGCGAATTGTTATAAAATAAGGGACAAGTCATCATGAAATAAGGGACGAGTCGTTATGAAATTAGTGACTAGTAGCTATGAAATAAGGGGGGGGGGATCGTTAAGGGGGCGAATCGTTACAGTACCCAGTACGGTACGAGAGGGTACGGTACGTATGTTTTTCCCCAGTGAGTGCCCTTGCGCAAAGAACAGTCGGGAAACAGTCAGTGCACCGAACAGTGACCCAGTAGTGTGTTTCATCAACATCAAAGACACTTGCGCTAATTTGAAGAAAGACACAATGATTGTGACTGCATGTGAAGTGACAGCTACCCGGACGAGTCTTTTGAGTCTGGTCTTTCTTGTAGCTACTCAGGGTTAAAGGTCGCGGTAGTAAATGAGACCCAACTTACGGAGACGAGGACATGTTGTTCTCATCTCCAAGCCCCTTAATATTCGGGGAAACTGAAACCAGCATCCCTAAAACATCTAAGAAGCCTTTATGTTGCATTGATCACGCAACTCGAAGAAGAACAAAGCCAGCGGTTGGTTGATCTAGTGTGTGTGTGTGTGTGTGTGTGTGTGTGTGTGTGTGTGAGTACCAAGACGTTTTTGCTCGAACTTCGTTTAACTTAGGAACGTTTACTGATATCGAACATTAAATCGAAACGGGAGATGCGAAACTCATTACACAACGCATGAGAAGAACACCGGATTGTTTGAAGAAGAGCTTCTAAAAAGATGTTAAATGCAGGCTTCATTCAAGAGCTTGTATCGAATTGGACGTCTTTACCAGTACTTAAAAAATAAAAGAAGTTCCGGTTCTTTCCCCTTCCGCACATTGCTTATATATAGCAGTTTTGCTTTAACCCCGGAACAATACAAGCACTATGGGAGGGTCCTATCAACCATGTATCCGGCGGGAGCCGCGATAACGAGAGTGCACATCGATTTCCTCTACCCAAGAAAAAACGTGGGAACGAACATTGCTTGATGATGGTGGATCAGTTCACGAAGTGGATGGAATGCATACAATTGCTATCACAGGCAGCAGATGTAACTGGATGGACAGAAGTCTATGAGTTTTTCCAACGATTTCGTTCGCATATAGTTAGTGTCGGATCAGTGGTGGAATTTCGAGAGTAGGTCTGTTCGAAGCTTTGTCAGAAAATCTTGTTAGTGTAATACTGTAAAGCTCTACTTATATATATAATGTAAGAACGGTATCTTATAGGCCGTCTGTAAATGGACACGTGGAACGCTTTGATAGGACATTGATGGACGTGTGGATGTGTTTCTAATGGAAAGCCCAGAATAAAGGGGATCGGCATGTTCAAAAGATATCAGGAGAAATACGAGCATCTGTCAACCTAAGGCCTGGTTTTATCCCAAACATACTTGGACTGATAATTCAACACTCAAGACAAACATTTGTTTCATCTTTGTCATATATAGTTTAGATACGGTGACTCTCAAGGGCAATTCGAGTAGGTTGAATTCTCCCTGAAGGGTCCACTCGTGATTGTCAAGTTGTTAGCTTACCTTTCCCAGGTGCGACTGTGCAATTCAATATCCGTAGCCAAGCATGACTGGATTATTCCATGTAAGAATCGGAATCTCCCGGCATGGATTGTTAAAATTAATTTAAAGGGGGGTCCAAAGGGGGGAGATATTTCGGAAAAGGAAAATTAGGGCGACAAAACGGTGTACTGTGTTTGCAGTAAGCCGTATGGCGATCGGTTCATGATACAGTGTGACTTCTATTAGGAATGGTAGCATGGTACATGTATCAACTTCACTGCGACAGAGGCGCTTGGAATAGACAAATACACGTGCAGGGCCTTAAACGAAAGTGTTATGATGTAAATTGGCGTCTCTTATTTTAGATTACTAGCATAAGTATTGGCTCTAGTGAGCCAAACTATTTCCTGGCGATAGCAGAAGACTACCTTAGTCGTGGTCAGGTGTACTAGCCGGCCGATAATGGTGTTAAAAAGATGACAATGTGCCCTCTCGTGAACTAACTTTCTAGTCATCAAGGCCGGCGTAATAAGAACACATTTCTCCGCATGGCTTAAAGACGCATCGAAAATCACAAGAGATGTACCAGCTGGTAAGTTATTGCTGTATCAATACCAGCGTTATGAAGCTTCCCAACTTGCCGACCCGAAGGTATAGGACTATGATAAATCGGAAGGAGGAGTAACATCAGGTACTGAACCGGATCGGACCTGTCAGTGTTTGAAGCAGTTGGGTAGGACATGGAGGTCCTGGATTATGAGCGCGTGGACGAGGATCAGTTTCTGGCTTCATGAGTCCACAGTGTAGTTTCAGTGAAAAAAGTTCCCGTCGAACACATCGGCTGCTTAGCAAAGGCAAGAATACCGATACCAGAACGCCATCTTTTCACGTCCAAGAACGAAGGAAAGCTCAATGGCCTATAGTCCGACCCATATATCCATTCTGGAGACAATTCCCTCTAGTACAGAGGATCGTGTGGCAAAGAGTACATCAACAGCAATGGAACACGTGATTGCGTCTTGAAGTCCAACAAGCAACTTTTTCAACAGACGCCAGAACGCCAGACACTGAAAAGCGCGGTACTGGACAAAACAGCGGACCCGAGATCAGAAGGGCCCTGGGGCTCTTCTGAGGGTCAATCCAAGCGGATTCAGTGGGCCGATACTCGAACATAGACTTAAAGTCACCGAGATGTAGCGAAGCCCATTCGTGCCGTAGACATTAAGAACCCAGAGAACTCGTTTAGGATTCTGAAGCACAGAGCCTGGTCTACTATAGGAAGCGAGAATTTGGTAGTTTCAATGCCTGGTTGAAGACAGGTTGAACCAGTGATATCCTCGCCCATGTCAGAGAAAAGACCGAACAGCGATGAGAAGATGAAAAGAAAAGTGGCGAGAAGGGATGCTGGGCTCCGGGATGTTTGGAAGAGGAAAATATCGGATTGCCCATACATTTTTGTCACGCATATCCCTTCTATTTTCGATGAAACGTGGGACCCTGCGGAGGTTCTCAAAGGAAGGAGGAACATCGTAATCATGCTTAACTGTGGCTTCTGGGGAGACCTGTCGCACTTGAAGAACTGATCGCATTATAGGGAGTGCACACGATGTTAAGCCCCTCTTAACACCAATGTAACAGAGCTTCAGGAGGCGGATATGACAAAGTTATGTCAATTCCGTCATGAGCCAATTCCAGAAAAGTTCACCTTCGAGCCTTGCAACTCAGTGAGAGAACGGTTACTGTGGAAAGTGGTGCTGCTTTTGGATCCAGTTTTTCGGAAGAAGAGCAGACTTACTAGTTGCAGATCTTCCAGGCTGCATCAAGTCGAGCAGGCCCATCCAAGGTATCCGGATGCGTTTGTCTCGCATTTTAATTGCGCAGGACTCTTCGTAGTTTTGTAGCTTCATCAATGTGGTGTGTAGGACATCCTGAAACATCCTACGGTTCTGGTAACAGAAGAAGAGGACCAGAGGATTTCTTTTGTAGGGGTCGTTGCAATTAACTGCGACCCATACACCTACCTCGCAATTCATTTCCATTGAGGTGGGTATCCATCCACGACGTGCTCGGTATAGTGTTGCTCGGGTAAACGAAGGAGTCCAACGTTTACAGAAGCTGCTAGGTAATTCTCTGGTGATGGTCTTCGGAGAGTTGGACTTGACCACATAGATCCCATCAAGCAGTTGGCATATCAGGCGGAGCTGCTCGAAAAATCTGCTGCCGTTGCTAGAAGTTAGACATGTGCCGATGATTAATTGTCGTGGAATGGAGGGCGATTGTGTACAGAAATATTTGTCCTGGTTCCTCATTTCCTCCAGAGATACGAGAGGAAAAAATGTTCCGGTACACTTGTTACCGCGGACGTACTTTTGTTTCACCAACCAAGTAAGAAAATTTGCAGCATACCAGATTGCGGCGTTATAACTTGTCGAGGACAGTCGTCTGCTACTGGAAATGGATGCTAATTACTTTCCAGCATCTGGAACCAGAGTATCGTGGCCAATCAGATCTTCTCCGTAGCTACAGCGGTGGCAAGTCATCGAGGAACCACGACAAAAATGTGTTGTAGATCTTCTTGGATAAAAACCTCTACCAAACTCAGGAGTTACAAGCAGAGCTTGTAGCTCGCATACCCCATGCCCAAGTGAAAGTCAGTAGCTATCAGATTTACTCTTTGGTGTCTACTGTAACAGAGAGCTAAACATCCACCAATTCGATGCGACATTAGACTAGCTGGGTTTATGACTCGTTCTGACGCTAAGAAATCTTTATGGACATCCTTTGCCAAGAATCGCTGGATATCCCCAGTTGAAAAGAAGCCTCATTGAGATTGTGAAAGCTGGGTATGTGGCTATCAGTAGACGTGCGACAGCTGGGTATGTGGCTATCAGTAGACGTGCGACAGCTGTGTATGTGGCTATCAGTAGACGTGCGACAGCTGGGTATGTGGCTATCAGTAGATGTGCGACTGGGTATGTGGCTATCAGTAGACGTGCGACGAGGCGAGCTGGGTATGTGGCTATCAGTAGACGTGCGACGTGAAATCATTCAAAGCTGGGTATGTGGCTATCAGTAGACGTGCGACGTGAAATCATTCAAAGCTGGGTATGTGGCTATCAGTAGACGTGCGACGAGGCAAACCAAAACTATGGCTTGTAGCCATACTTATATTGACGATGAACAAATGTCAAATGATGTTTCATCCCTATGCATGAGAGTAAAGTCCCCGTGATCGATAATACGGTAAACGCTTGATTGAAATCTGACAATCTACAGCTTTCATTATTGGCAACGGTTGGCTTCACATCGATCTTTATGAAGGAGGTTGTACTTTTCACTGAAACAACGGTAATAGCTTAGTGACTTAACTACTTTCAAATCCCAGAGATTTAAAATTAATTATTAACATTGAAGTACTTCAGCCCAATGAATTCCCCGATCATTCGGATCATGCCTTATGTTTAGAATCAGGGTAACATGTTAAATGCGATTCCAGCAATAACATTTATGATTTTAAATTTATTTGGAATGATATCATTCTGGACCAATTTAAACGCCATTTATCACAACAACAATCACATGTAAAGTCGCTCGAACATTCCATAAAATAGTGCGTTGACGAAATATCAAATGCATTCGTTCACATTTGTCAAGAAAGTGATTTTGAAGTACTTGGCAAAAGGAAACTGTTAACAAGCAGAAAAACGCCACAGTTGTAATAAAAAAGAGTGATTTAATGATGAATGTTATAGTGCTAGATCGGAATTAAATATGCACGCTAATGATACGTTAGGCTAAAAGAGAAAAACAATTGCCCAGTTAATCTAGAAAATGTATTTTAGAAAACGAATACCATTTCTAATTACTTTGCCACAAATATAAAGAAATAAGAACACACTATCTGAAACCTTATTATTGCCAATGGCCTACATTTAACACATTTTAAAACTTAGTGATAGCAAAATCTACGAAAGGGTTAAATAAGTTAAACGTAAATATTAATCCATAATTATGCGTTATGTTTATATAATAAAATTGCATCATGGAGTAATTTAATTTTCACTACCATTCATAGTATTTCTAGCATTTTCTGTTAATTTCGCAATGATTTTTTTTTAATTTTAATGTTACTCCATTTACATGTATGTTTTGCATACATTACTAAAATAACGCGTGTTAGTAACAAATATTTACTAACATTAATATATTTCAGTATTAAATGTTATCGACACTTGGGTTTGATGTATATACATAAGCTGTTAGAAAAAAGTTTCAATAAATGTTTCCTGACATTAATATATTTCAATATTTAATGTTAATTGACCTGAGTTATTTAAATTATGTTAATATCAATGTCAAATGTTTACCGATATGAATATTTGTAATAATATTAAAACCGCGTTTGCAATTAACACTTCGTATAATTCCCAAAAACATTAACCATGTATTCTTCTATTCACAACTATATTTGTTGCATAGCCTGTACATTTACAATGCGCTGTCTTATGCTTAATAAAGATGTTATGTAATGTTTAAAATACGTTTAACGATTTTACAAAACAAAACATGGCTATTTTTCTCAAGACTATTTCGTGTTGACTATCAAGTATTTAGACAACCTTGTAAATATTTGGACGAGATCTACAAAACTTCGGAATTTATGTTTTACTACATCAACAAAATAAGGATATTTAAGAACAAAGTGATATTCATCCTTGATTTGATTTAGGTTTCATAACACACATCTGCGTTGATATCGGATAACGTTATGGGGTCTTCCCGTTTTTATAAATAATTTATGAGACGACCAACGTAATTTAGCGATAATATTCCTATGTGTTTATGTTCAACAATATCAAGATACGATGATCTTTCGAGCCCGAGTTTAAGTTCCTTATAAATAATAATTGCGCTAGATGATGTGACACTGACATTCCAGTTAGTAATATATTTGTCCCGTAATCTGTTTTTAAACAGAACAGAATAGAATAGTTTATTCTGACTCAAGCATATAAAGCTCATTGTCATTAACATACAAATTCAATAACAACATGCGTTTGAACTAGAACTATATACAAAACCTACATCTTTTGAAGAACAATCAATACAAATAGACACGAAATAAACAAGTTTTCGTGAGAATGTCAATAAATTAAATGTTATATAACGGGATAAGTGATGATCAGTGTTCTTTGATTTTCAGGGAATAGCAACAAAGCGGTTTTGTTAAGAATGCTCCGTACTTTTGATGACAAATTGTTTTCGTTCTTTTTGCAATCAATATCTAATCTCTATGATAATGCACCGTGTTTAAGAATGCAATTCACCTGTTTTACGGTTCATAATAATAACATATGTCATGATTCTGAGTGACATTTATGTCATTTTTGCAAGGCGAAGAGACCAGTATTCCATTTAAAACTCTTTTACAAAAGTAACGGTGGACGTGTTCAATGTTTTCCCTTTTGAGTAATCCTCAAACCTCGCAATTAAAGCTAAAACTTGATAATACACATGCGTAAAATAAACTGTCAAACAAAGTTCATGTAATTTTTATGGTGAAAAAGATGCATTGCTTTTATTATTTTTGACGTGAAGTGAATTTGTTGCGGGCACAACTGATCCACCACTTGATTTGAGAATGCCGAGGTATGTTTATGCCCCCGGTAGGGTGGCATATAGCAGTTGAACTGTCCGTGTGTCCGTCTGTCTGTCCGTCCGTCCGAAAACTTTAACATTGATCATAACTTTTGCAATATTGAAGATAGCAACTTGATATTTTGGCATGCATGTGTATCTCATGGAGCTGCACATTTTAAGTGGTGAAACAACATCCAAGGGAAGTAATAAGCTTTAAATGGAGATAATTTCTACACCTGTCAGATGATAAATAGAATTTTTATTTTAAAGCGGCGCAGTAGGGGGCATTGTGTTTCTGACAAACACATCTCTTGTTATATATTTTTTTCACAATTCTTAGTTCTTTACCTTTATATGGCTATTTAAGCGTGTTACTAATTGACCCACCTTTTCGGAATACACTACCATTAAAAATTGTTTTCATTATTAACTGTTAAAGCCCACTTATCACAGTAGGTTTCTAAACTGTTTACGCCATAATTGACCGCAATTGTTGAAGCCATATCTCTTCCGTGAGTAAATATAGAAAAAATACAGTTAAGCAAAGTGAGATTCACATGTAACGGTACTGCAGTTAATCTAAAAAATGTAAATATAAAATCTTAAGCCCAAATAAAAATCATACAACTATTTATTGTGGCCGATATGTATCGTGTTCTGTATTTGTATTTCATTACCGTAGGTCCCATAAACAAATTAATTCTAAAGATTGATACATAGTTTAAACCATTCTGCACACCAATTAGTAAAACCAAATAATCAGCAAAATCACTGGCTGTCCCTGTATAATTGATATGTGTTTACCTTGTTTTTCCTCATGACGAGTCCATTTAAATAAGTTATTTTTACTATAGATCGCGATTATTGCTGGAGGCTAATATATGCTGAACATTAGAAATATAATATGTTATGGATATTTTTTTATTTTTTTATGTTCAACAATGATTTCGAAGTTTTGGTCTGTTTTACGTTTTTCGCGTTGTTAATTGTATAAAACAAATTCTACATTTAAGTGAATAGCCAGCTATGGCTAAGTGTGAGGTTTGGCGGCCATTGACCGCTTTAACCCCCCCCCCCCNCCCCCACCCCCTCCGCATGTTATGCTTCCAATTCTAGCGTTGATCACCATAGTTATTCATTTATGTGCGGCGTGTGCTTTGTTCACGTGTCTTTTTGTAGGAAAATCGGTAAATTCCATGAATAAGATGTCTTTGATGATAATGCAACAACACTTAAAGTTTGTTTTCTATTTATATATTACATATGTTATTCAAAACATACATGCACGTATACTATTTTACCGTTATAAAGTATACATTAAAAGAACCGTTGATAAGATATATTGCCGGTTACACAAGTTTAAATGGGTAAAGGTTTGACCAATCAACTAAACAGTGTATACACCTTCCTACAAACATTTATGTTATTCTACTGGTTCAGTAGCATGTCAGAAACCAATTAAGCAAGAGCATCGCCTGCATGTTATATCAAGTCAAGTCAATTTTATTGGCAAATACATTTGTACATAGCCAAACAACATACATAATACATGTAATGACGGTGTGGATAAATGCAAATACAACAATTGTGATGAAAAGTATGGTGTATATGATGGACATGAAATAATGATTAATGGTTGTGCGAATGTTGACAAAAACACAAAACAACAATATACATATATACATACATAATACTAATTGTGACTAGATCTTAAATTTAATGCCATTCTTGTAAATTTAGCCAAGTTAATTAATGTTTTTTTATTCGAAGTAGACATCAGTTGCTTAAATTTTATAATAGAAGACCAGCGTAGATAATATTTAGGTAACAATAGTTTTCTTAAATCTCTATACAATGGACAAATTAACAAAAAATGGTATTCATTCTCAATTACACCCATATTACATCTTGTACATACTCGTTCATTTTTTTATCGCTCAGCTGAAGAATACACTAAAATGCTCTGACGCCACTGGTTAAAATCATCACGATTCACTTTGTTTCCTAGCATGCTTGGAAAATTCACCTCTGTGAAAAACTTATGTGAACAATGGTTTACAGGAAATGAAACAAACAACGGCGTTTCGATAGATTTATATACAAATTATATTTTATTTACAAGTTTTGTATGTTTTATAAATATGGTAAATGTTTCATAATTTCAGATCCAACTTGTTTTTCGTGTAAGCATTGGTCACGTTAATGTTCATTAAACATATGCAGTTGTCATGTTGTGAATTGATTATACCTCACATCGTCTCTTTGTTCCAATTTATTAAAATTCATGCACTCATTATTGAAAGAGTACACCCAAGGGGTGGAGTAAACCATGTGACAAAGTAAGTACATGTGTACCCACAATGGCGTCGGATTTCGTCGCGTTAAGCTACATTGTCGTGGAAAAAAACCCATATAAATACCATAAGTATGATTTTCAAAATAGGCACCCAGTTCTGACACACTCAACTTAGAAAATGTTTTCTTTTTCTCCAATGTTGATTTCCTAGACATGACAGCATGCACACATTTTCAACAAGAAAAAAAAAAAAAAAAAAAAAAAAAAACANAAAAAAAAAAGAAAAAACACTCTGTCAACCTTTTTTCATTCCCGAATTTTCAACGTAATAATGCATAATTATTTAAGTTATTTATATGAATACCTGCATAGAAAGTCTCTCGGTATATATGTTAGTTACAATTATATTGATTTACCTTTAACATAATATCAAACGCATTTAATTTGCTACCTTTCTTTCAATAATTAAACAAATTAGCATATTACCGATTAATCAAAAGTTTACTATTGTTTTGGAAAACTACAAAAATATAGAGCTCCTTGTTAACGACAATTACAAGAAGTTAACAAGGATTCAACAGTTGACGCGCATTGGCATTTAAAACGTTATTAATTTTTACTCGACGATGTCAAATATGACTTGATATTGAAATTACTCGATAAAAAATTAATGGGTTTAATGTCCACTGGGGAACAAGTTCGTAATTACTGTATGTATTTCTGAATTCTGTCTGTCACCAGTTTGCCTCGGTAAAACTATGCGTTTTTTTGTTATTGATGATCACCTTATTGTACTAATAGAACGCAATTGCGTAGTTTTCGCTTGTTATGACCTATAACTCAAGCAGACCTAAAAGATCATTTTGGAAATATGAGATAAACTAGTTGTTAGATTTCTATGGTATGAACGAAAATAAACATTTGTACTATCTGTCAATTGAGTCGCGTTCTGGGAAAACTGGACAAAATGCATGTGCGTAAAGTGTATCCCAGATAAGCCTGTGCATTCCGCACAGACTTATCCGGGACGACTCTTTCCACCTTTATTGATTTTTCGCTAAGAAGAGACATCATTTAATCGAACAATTCCATAAAATCGGAAATTGTCGTGCCTGATTAGCCTGTGTGGACTGCATACTAGGCTAATCTGGGATGACAATTTACGCACAAGCATTAGGCCCAGTTTTCTCAGAACACGACACATATTAACTTCGTTTTGACAAGCTACGAGCGGAGGAGTTTACACGATTCACTCATTTCCGTTGAAACCCGTGTGTTGGCATTGCATAAGGTTCTCCTTCTGACACCCTTGTATTGTAGTTATGAAAGTATATCATTCAAATCAATTTGAACTGACGGAGAAAAATATGACATGCATGTAATACGTCATTTTCCAGTATATAAGTTCGCCAATTGCTCTTGGAAATTTAAAGCTAGTTGTTTCAATATATTGTTAGTATTGCGATTAAGCAAAATAAAGCTCCTTCTAGTCAAATACACAATATACTGCCAAATCATTCTCGATTATTGTGAACTTTAGACGAGATTGTCTTTACCATTAGTGAAATGTTCTTAATGAGTTCAGGTTAATGATGATTGTACACAAAACATGTTTTTAACAGATATTAAGAAGTGCCAGTATACTTAATTAAAAAACAACAACAACAAAATGTTTCATTGTTTTATTTTCAATAGTACGCGGGATTTATAAAAAAAACGATTATTCTTAACATAACCTATAGTTCATCGACACTATACTTGTCCCACAACCGTATATTTTCTTATCATGGAGTTTCTATCACGTAACTTAAATTATTTGGCAAGTAAATTAGAAATGAGTTCGTAGCTTGACATTTCAAAAAAGTACAGTGTTTAATTCGTGTAATGTTTGGTGACGAATCTTATGATACCTCAAGAAAGGAATGTCTTACCAACGGATCATATAAATAACGGTAATTTCATTTTACTTACAATACATAGAAGTAGTAACCCGTGTATGTGAAAACAAGAGTTTTATTATAAGAAAAAGGTTGAATCGTATTATCAATTAAAACATTTAAGCTGTTAATATTTTAAGGTATTATTGACCTAAATATAAAATGCAAACACTTGTTCGTGGAAGATATGCATCGTGTTCGATGTTTGTATTTCATTATCATTGGTCCATAGTTTAGTGCCTGAAATAACTTGAGTGCATTTGTCTTTTATATTCATTCTATCGAGGTTAGACAGGTTACCATGTAAACAAAGATCGGTACCAAAAGAACTTTTCTTAGTTTAACTGTTTTTAAAATAGTTGTTTCAGTAAATGCTAATCAACATGAATACACAATTTAAGACATTTTAAACAAAGTCATATTTAAGTTTACAAAAAGTTAGAGTCAGTGTAATTTCAAGGTCAAATTATAAATATTGCATTTAAATACGCTATTTACATTACATCATGTATTTTTTACGATAACATACAACAGAAAGTGCAAACATAAGAAAATAAACATAAGTTCCCTTTTATTAAAATATTTTTGTTTACTATAAGTTGTTTTCAATACATACACGTTTATACACGATGTTTGAATATTTTTCATTGTAGTTTATGTTTATTAACTTAAATGTATTTGTATTGTACTGATGCACGTTGACTTTATTTTGTTTACTTGTTTGTAAATGGTCAAAGACGTTATGCCGATGTGCCAATTAAAAAAAAAAATTGAAACTATTAAAAAATATAATTTAAACTTTTGTAGCTTTCGTGGTATATTTGTATAGCATTTGAACTAAGCCACTCACAGAGAGAGAGAGAGAGAGAGAGAGAGAGAGAGAGAGAGAGAGAGAGAGAGAGAGAGAGAGAGAGAGAGAGAGAGAGAGAGAGAGAGAGAGAGAGAGAGAGAGAGAGAGAGAGAGAGAGAGAGAGAGAGAGAGAGAGAGAGAGAGAGAGAGAGAGAGAGAGAGAGAGAGAGAGAGAGAGAGAGAGAGAGAGAGAGAGAGAGAGAGAGAGAGAGAGAGAGAGAGAGAGAGAGAGAGAGAGAGAGAGAGAGAGAGAGAGAGAGAGAGAGAGAGAGAGAGAGAGAGAGAGAGAGAGAGAGAGAGAGAGAGAGAGAGAGAGAGAGAGAGAGAGAGAGAGAGAGAGAGAGAGAGAGAGAGAGAGAGAGAGAGAGAGAGAGAGAGAGAGAGAGAGAGAGAGAGAGAGAGAGAGAGAGAGAGAGAGAGAGAGAGAGAGAGAGAGAGAGAGAGAGAGAGAGAGAGAGAGAGAGAGAGAGAGAGAGAGAGAGAGAGAGAGAGAGAGAGAGAGAGAGAGAGAGAGAGAGAGAGAGAGAGAGAGAGAGAGAGAGAGAGAGAGAGAGAGAGAGAGAGAGAGAGAGAGAGAGAGAGAGAGAGAGAGAGAGAGAGAGAGAGAGAGAGAGAGAGAGAGAGAGAGAGAGAGAGAGAGAGAGAGAGAGAGAGAGAGAGAGAGAGAGAGAGAGAGAGAGAGAGAGAGAGAGAGAGAGAGAGAGAGAGAGAGAGAGAGAGAGAGAGAGAGAGAGAGAGAGAGAGAGAGAGAGAGAGAGAGAGAGAGAGAGAGAGAGAGAGAGAGAGAGAGAGAGAGAGAGAGAGAGAGAGAGAGAGAGAGAGAGAGAGAGAGAGAGAGAGAGAGAGAGAGAGAGAGAGAGAGAGAGAGAGAGAGAGAGAGAGAGAGAGAGAGAGAGAGAGAGAGAGAGAGAGAGAGAGAGAGAGAGAGAGAGAGAGAGAGAGAGAGAGAGAGAGAGAGAGAGAGAGAGAGAGAGAGAGAGAGAGAGAGAGAGAGAGAGAGAGAGAGAGAGAGAGAGAGAGAGAGAGAGAGAGAGAGAGAGAGAGAGAGAGAGAGAGAGAGAGAGAGAGAGAGAGAGAGAGAGAGAGAGAGAGAGAGAGAGAGAGAGAGAGAGAGAGAGAGAGAGAGAGAGAGAGAGAGAGAGAGAGAGAGAGAGAGAGAGAGAGAGAGAGAGAGAGAGAGAGAGAGAGAGAGAGAGAGAGAGAGAGAGAGAGAGAGAGAGAGAGAGAGAGAGAGAGAGAGAGAGAGAGAGAGAGAGAGAGAGAGAGAGAGAGAGAGAGAGAGAGAGAGAGAGAGAGAGAGAGAGAGAGAGAGAGAGAGAGAGAGAGAGAGAGAGAGAGAGAGAGAGAGAGAGAGAGAGAGAGAGAGAGAGAGAGAGAGAGAGAGAGAGAGAGAGAGAGAGAGAGAGAGAGAGAGAGAGAGAGAGAGAGAGAGAGAGAGAGAGAGAGAGAGAGAGAGAGAGAGAGAGAGAGAGAGAGAGAGAGAGAGAGAGAGAGAGAGAGAGAGAGAGAGAGAGAGAGAGAGAGAGAGAGAGAGAGAGAGAGAGAGAGAGAGAGAGAGAGAGAGAGAGAGAGAGAGAGAGAGAGAGAGAGAGAGAGAGAGAGAGAGAGAGAGAGAGAGAGAGAGAGAGAGAGAGAGAGAGAGAGAGAGAGAGAGAGAGAGAGAGAGAGAGAGAGAGAGAGAGAGAGAGAGAGAGAGAGAGAGAGAGAGAGAGAGAGAGAGAGAGAGAGAGAGAGAGAGAGAGAGAGAGAGAGAGAGAGAGAGAGAGAGAGAGAGAGAGAGAGAGAGAGAGAGAGAGAGAGAGAGAGAGAGAGAGAGAGAGAGAGAGAGAGAGAGAGAGAGAGAGAGAGAGAGAGAGAGAGAGAGAGAGAGAGAGAGAGAGAGAGAGAGAGAGAGAGAGAGAGAGAGAGAGAGAGAGAGAGAGAGAGAGAGAGAGAGANTTTTTTTTTTCAATTTCCAACAATAAAAATATCACATTCTCGATTCGTTTTTAATTTCTTCTCATATTTTTAATAGGAAAGTATTAAAAAAAACGTTTTAATGTGGAACTTTTTTTACGTGACACAATCGGTAGTTATTTGGTCGTTAGGCATGTTGCGTACATGTAGGAGGACCGATCAGAATTATTATTTTGTTATGTCAATTAATCATTTGTGTTTGAAAAATTTGTTAACGGTAAATGTGTAAATGTGACAGGATAAATAGAATAATAGGTTGGTGACGTTGACGGAGAATGGTTATCTGGCTCGGCGGAGGATCTTATCGGGTTCGCCTCCGGCTCACCCGATAAATTCCTCCGCCTTGCCAGATAACCATTCTCCATCAACGTCACCAACCTATTATTCTCTATGTATTTTTCGATATAACAATTGGATATCATTTTTCTTGCAAGGTAGATCAATGCCTAAATAGAATGTCATTTTTCTGCATAACTTATTTCAATAATTCACGATTGTTACCGACCAGGCTGCAACGCTGAAGATAAAATATAGATGTCATTTGACTATTAACAGGAGCGTAGAACCATCTCCATATTGTGAAATTCTTTTCGCTTTGGCGACTTCATTTTATTCAATCGACCTTGAATGTTTCAACAAATCCAAAATCATGACCATTTTGATACGTCAAACCATTCATGACATGATTCCTTGCGTCAGGTCGGGATGGCGTGATGCAGTATATGGTACGCTGCCATTTACAGCACTAGCCAACGTGCTGACTCTTTACAAGTGTCATTACATTATGAGGCGTACATGAAGTTTCAAGAGGAACCAATCTGTCCGTACTAGGACGGCATTCTATGTGCTACACATGAGCACACACATGTACATAGATCTTTGAAACTTATATCGCTACCCTTGCAGAACGGAAACCCAGACTCAACTCTAGCAGGGAAAGGTCCCATTGACTAGAATTGTCACATGCAAAACCGAACTGCCCATTTTAAGGAAATGATCCCATAACGAGTTCTTTAAATAAATGTTTGCTATATTTTTAAAACCATGATTGCTTGTTATAATAAATACTATAGTTTTATTATGTAAATATACGGTTGTGAGCTGTTATATATATATCGACTGAAATTGATTAAAAAAGTTAATTGGAATAGCTTTTGTTACCAAAGTCAAAATTAACATGTATTTAATTACACCTGTGCTAATTAAAGTGTGAATAATTGTGATATTTTATTATATTTACCAATTAACCATTATTTCGACAAACCGTTTCCGTTCGTGAGTTCGTGTTGAACTTTCAAATATAATATATGGCCATCTATATTCCATGCGTTATTATGTGTTTTGATGATACATTTCTAAATGTTGCACATATCAGATATATGCAAATATCACAAAATAGATTTTCTATATGTATACAGTTTATAATTCATTTGATATGTTGTTCAACGAATATACCATAAAACACTCACCAAAAATAAAAATGCCATCTGTTATTAAATGCTCCGATTGTGCATGCCGTTAGTGTAGCTCATTAGTACCCGTATATTGTTTGTATTCGATTTCACGACATCATTTAATAAAATGTAAATTAATAAGGTATCGATTTTAATTTTTATGCACTAGTGTCAGTCACATATGATTGAACTTTTTTTAAGTGAACTGCTGTCGTTACAAATAGTGAATATACATAAATGCAACAAAACTTAAGACTTCTGCCTTAGATAAACGACGATGGTCTGTAATGTGTACGATAAGATGTTAAGTCTTGAATTCTTGTCAAAGAAAGTGTGATTATTCAGATACGAATATTTAATCAATTTCATCATTCTTCAATCATCTGACATTTTGTTGCTATGGTTACAAAAAAACACTGAGTAAATAAGATAATTAACGTTTCCTTGTATCGCTGTTTATTTTGAATTGAACTGTTTATGAGATATGTATTGTTTGCAAATATATGACTTGTGATTAATTCTAGACTGAGCGTGACGTTCAGCTATGTTCTTAAGCGGTTAAAACAATATTTTGTGTTGAACATTCTCAGGCGGTGACCTCAGTTTAAATATTTAGGCGGATTAAAATATGTCTCATAGATTAACGAAAACCGAGCGGGTGGGTGTACGATGTCGTTCACAATCGTTAACAAATTACGTTAAAGATGTGTTTTCATGACATATTTTATAACTTTCTGGTCAACCTTCATGACAATTTACACAAATGTTCATAGAAAGTTCCTCTACCAAATATCCGCTTCACAGCACAATTTGGTTCCACTCCATGGCACAATATGGCTGCAATATCTAAAAGCATATAGAACGATTGATATAGCCTTGTTCGATATAAATGTCATTTTTTTCTCACTATATCATTTTTGTATGCAGCCACGATCGTCGGCGATAAATTACCCTATACAAAAACCAATGTCAGTGTAATTTTTTCGCTCACAAGATTATTGATGTAGGTAGCAAATATTGCGGCAACAAATTTGCCATAAATATTTCACATATTATCTTAAAGCCCCATTACTACTCAAAATCAACGAAAATTTCGTACAATATTTCGTAAAATAAAGTAAAAAAACAAACAGTGTTTCATATAGCAATTGCCGAAATTTCAACGCCAGGTGTGGTCTGGTAACATAGATGTTTGTAGATATAAAATGCACGTTATTATTTTTTTTGACACAATGAATTCCATGTTTATTTCCCGCAAATATATCTATTCATAGGACACAAGAGAACTAAAATGGTACCGTGTTAGTGTTCATGTGTCGTATGAATCGATATCAGTGCAGGAAATTAAAATGGAATTTATTGTGACACGAACAATTAAAAAGCATTTTGTATCTACACAAATATATGTTACCACAACACATCTGGCTTTGAAATTTGGATATTGCTATAGGAAACATTGCTTGTTTTTGGGGGCAACTTTATTTTACGAAATACTTTACGAAATTTTCGTTGATTTTGAGTATGAATGGGGCTTTAAGTGCAAGGCCAATTGTGAAAATTGATTGGGAAGGTCCTTTACCAAACGTGTGCATATGGTCCCGCTTCACTGCACAATAAAGTCGCCATAGCTAACAAAAATAAATATGTTTCAACACAATTGTTTAGCCCTATGGTAATATTTATAAATCGTTTTCAAACAATTGTTCATTTGGGTTGTCATCTGCCAAAATAACACAAAAGGTTCCGACAATTGCAAAACAAATGGCCGCGTGGGCTTAAAATTGTATTTGTGTTAAAGTTGTGTTTATTTGACATTTCAATGAGTTCGTGGTGAATAAATAGTATACAAATGTTCGGTGTAAGGTCCTCTACCATGGATTTGCCATGTTTCTGCTTTACTACACATGATGGCTCTCATAGCTTACTTTAGTGGTCAAATTTTCATTAGGTCGTACTTTGCCAACATTATTTAAAAAAAAAACTACGCTACATTACATTTTATACCAGCTTAAATAAAAATAAGATTGTTTGTCTTACTAAAATACAACACGATATAACATAAATCACTTCATGAATACAAACACTTGACCTGGACTCTTTAAACCAAATTCAATTTCACCACGAACCATTGATTGACTATTTTATGACAATTAATGAAGCAAATATATTATGTCAGTAAGGATATGTCATCTATCTTGCCCACATTTACAGACCAATATTTATTTGATCTTTCAATATATAAGAAAAGTGAAACATCAGCAACATTTTTATGAGTGATGTTATTGTCCGTCAGTCTTTTATTTAAGGCAAATCGCCTGTTGCCTAGACGATACAAGATAATACATAAAATATCGACATTAAAACATGATTAATGCTTGGGTCAATTCTTCATATATTCATCCCTTTTATGTACTGATTATCAAACATCCATACTTTTTCTCCATCCCGGACAAGATTTTCATTGGCAACATAAAAGTCCAGCTTTCCGCAATGTTTGCCTTGTTATTTGTAATTATTTGTTGCACGTATTGTACTGTATTGTATAGGTAATTGTTCGATTGTCGTTAATGCTTGCTAGGAAAATATTTTTTCTCGTGACAATATTTCTGAAGTTCACGATTTCTTTAAAGAAAACTCAACACTAAACGAAGTGTTTCTGCAAGCACGCGACCATGTATTTATATTTACTGAAGCGTTAAACCGAAGGCGAAATATGCATCTTTCACACCACCATTTAGTTGCAGCATTATCTGCAACTTTTATCTCCCGCAGTACAAGAATTGAGAATGTCTACTTATTACAAGAGAATGTTAAGAGTTATAAGCATGTATTGTGTATATGCATTTTTTTCTTATGATAATAACAATAAAATCCAACCAGAACGATGTCGATTTTGATTTGTTTTGTTACCAAATATTCAGTAACAGGAAATTGACAATTAACTGCAAATATATGGAATCTGACAATATGAAAAAGTAAAAACTCCAGAAGCTGCAGCAGTATTGCAGTTTTATCATACAAACCTCTATGAAGATTTGCCATTTAATACCATATTTTATTACGCGATTTCTGGAAAGTTGCTAGTAAGCGAGCCTTTGGCAAACACAAAACAATATGTTTAATGGTATAATACAATTCTGAGGCAATTCTTTTGTATTAAACGCATTTAATATTAAACAAAAAAACATATACCATTAAAATAAGAATAGAACCACTCACATGTCGGTAATTAATACAGATTTGAATTGCATTTTACATTGTATTAAAACAAAAAAGATATATTTCGCAGGTGTTGAAAACAATATGCGACTATATTTTATATTCTATTTCAATGCAATCTAATTAAACATCAGACAAGGCCTGGACATGGAACGTAGAACGCCGTTAAATACAATAAAATAATATCAAAACGCACAATCAACCGTGCACAAACGGCTGGATATTTCAATGGCTTAATAAATATTTAAAGGACTTAACATGTCCACTTGGGAGCAAATGATTAATTACCTTTCATAAACAATGGAATTGGTATTATGTTGGCTTCAGTAGAAATACGAGAATCGCTCACCCACTGTGTATGTCCTATAAGTGATGCATAACTCATATATCAGATCATTCTAGAAATCTTATGCAAATAAGTTTCAGAAGTTCACGGTATCAAAGTTAAATATAGTGCATGCGGGATGGAAGTTTTCTTTATATCTAGCCACTCAATAAAGCATACGATGAAACTCCGGAAACTCTATCAGGAGATAAATTATTGTTCTTTGCCACTACAGAACACCAAGGGTAAACATTAAATGATTGAAACTGGGATCATCACCTTGGAACGGCCAATTCAAATCGACGGGAGTTTTAACCGGTTAGGGGGCTGGCCGAACTTCCCACTTGTAACATAATTATTCACAAACCAAACACGATTTTGAAATGATTTCAATCGAATGCAGCCATGCACGCAGACATTTAAAGTATAAACGCCAAAACGTGACGCGGGAATCGAATACTTCACACACAATTTTAGTCTTTAAGTGTCGTAACTATTGGAAATATTGTCAACGATTAGTTGTTACGTTAAAACGTTGGTATTATAAAAAAAACTTATGATCCATCTTTAACAAATACTTAACTCTCCAGTCAGATATATGTTTACAGAAATGTGTCTCACTAACAAGGTGTGAGAAAGATTTAAATATGCACATGGTTTTCATCCACATGACAAACATTAGCTTTATTGCTTTCAGCCTCTGAGCGCTTGAATATGACAACATTGGAGATATGTACGCTAAATATATCATGCAATGAAAGCCCAGAAACTATCAAGTGATTAAAAAATTCTCACCACTTGTATATCAAAATAGAACACCGACCATAAACCAATAATGATAAAAACTGGTATCACCGCCGTGGATCGGTGGAACGGTCACTTCAAACCGTTTTGAGGTTAACCCATTTATGCCTAGTGGACTCTCCCATCCTTCTAAATTGGATCAATTTATTTCCAAAATTAGGGATGTCTAGTATATTTATTTCTATATTTAGAATATTTCTTACAGAAATTCCTTTAAGCAAACAGCGCAGATCCTCTAATTGTATTTACAGTACAAGTTCATATCCATAGTCATGGTCTTTAGGCGATATTGTTCCTAAGAAAGGAGATAAGAACGATGTCAATAACTACATGGGGATAACTCTTACTAGTAATGTTTCTAAAATATTTTCCGTATTGCTAGACAGAAGAGTACGTAAATGGCTCGAAAACAATAATAAACTTAGTGATTTTTAATCTGGTTTTAGAAACGTTAAGAGTACTATAGATTGTATTTGTGTGCTAAATGCAGTGATAAATAGAGTAGTTTATCGAGAAAACCGGCAGCTGTATTGTGCCTTTGTTGATTTTTAAAAAGCTTTCGATCTCGTTTATAGGAACGGAATTTTGTACAAACTTCTGCAGCATAACATATCATCTAAATTTGTTAAAATGATTAAATCAATATATGGTTGTGTTAAATCATGCATTAAGACAAGTAATGTAAGTAGTGGTTCGTGTACACTGTGTAGTAGCACACGTATAGAAAATCAGTGTAATCACACATTTAAAACTGGCTATTCTTTGATAGTCATTCTGGTGTAAAACAGGGTGAGCCTTTATCACCATTATTATTTATATTGTTCGTAAATGATATATATGACTATTTGTATAATGATTCTACTGAATATGTAAATGTCGACAACATAAAATTATTCACGTTGCTATTTGCTGACGATACCGCTCTATTTTCTTACTCAGCAACTGGACTCCAGCGTCTTTTATATAGGTTGCATGAATATTGTAGCGAATGGGGTATATCTGTGAACACAAGCAAGACTGTTGTTATGGTTTTTAATAAAGGCAATAGAATTAAAAATATTGATGTTAAATATAATAATATTTGGCTCGAGGTAGTAAATAAGTTTACTTATCTCGGTGTGACATTGTCCTCAAACGGCAATTTTTTAAAAGCGCAGGAAGCCTTATCGAAACAAGCGTCTAGAGCAATGTTTTCCCTAAATAAACTTTTTTCTAAAATTTCATTCAGTATTGCTGACAAAATGCGTCTTTTTGATGCTATGATATTGCGAATATTGACCTACGGTACTGAGATTTTTTGGGATTTCATCCCAGCCCGGACATAGAGAAAGTCCATCTAAAATTCCTTAAAAAGACATTATCTATTCGACCACAAACTACGTCTGCGGCAGTGTGTGGCGAGCTGGGTCGTTTTTCCTTAGAGTGTATAAAAAAGATGCGTATCATTAAATTTTGGTTCAAAATAAAGCAGAAACCAGATTCCTTACTTAATAAATTGTTGCTAGATTTCGATGATGTTAATTCACATATTACTAACTGGGGTATTAAACTCAGGATATTGCTCCAGGATTTAGGGTTGTCTTTTTTGTATTATAAATCTGATCTAACCACTAGTGATGTTAATTGTATTTGTCAGCGTATAAAGGATATCAGTTTACAAACATGGGTTAGTGATATTGATAACTTGCCCAAACTTTATACGTATCGTTTATTCAAATCAAATTTTGATTTTGAAAACTATTTAGATATTGTGGTAAATGGTAGGGATAGAATTTGTTTGACTAGACTTCGCTGTTCTGCACACTCACTATTCATTGAAGAAGGTAGATATAGAAATATTCCAAGAAATGAACGAGTATGTACAAGGTGTAATATGGGTGTAATTGAGAATGAATACCATTTTTTGTTAATGTGTCCATTGTATAGAGATTTAAGAAGACTATTGTTACCTAAATATTATCTTCGCTGGTCTTCTATTATAAAATTTAAGCAACTGATGTCTACTTCGAATAGAAAAACATTAATTAACTTGGCTAAATTTACAAGAATGGCATTTAATTTAAGATCTAGTCACAATTAGTATTATTTATGTATATATGTATATTGTTTATTGTTGTTTTGTTTTTTGTCAACATTCGTACAACCATTAATCATTATTTCATGTCCATCATATACACCATTCTTTTCATCATAATTGTTGTATATTCATTTATTCACACCGTCATTTCATGTATTATGTATGTTGTTTGGCTATGTACAATTGTATTGCCAATAAAATTTACTTGACTTGACTTGATGAGACGCCGTATCATGCGGCGTCTCATCTGGGTCTACGCTGTTTGTCTTTTTTCTAGACTCTAGGCATTAATGGTTTAACCTAACCTCACACGTAGCCCAGAACTTATCACAAACTAAAACCATGCCAAAAATGATCACAACCAACTGTACCTATGAGATACGCATGGATACATGACCGCATGTTGAGGAAACAAGTCCAATATATACTACTAGTGGTTTTGTCTGTGTCCAAACATTTGCAGTGTGGCATATGTGTATTCGACATATTCTAGTTTTATTGGAAAATACGCCATGATTTGATGTGTTTAGGAAAGGGACACGATTATTAGTGTATTGGTCAGTGTGTATGGTTTTGGATTTGGAGTTGTGTTTTTTTAATTCGTATTACGAACATTTGTTTTAATAAAATTCAGTTTATACAAAAATTATAATAATTATGTTTCGTGTCGGTATACTATAAGTATGTTAAGATAGTTTCTGAAGGACCGCCTGATATAACGGGTTAAACTTGTTTTATTGCAAGACAATTTCATTATTCCAAACACGATTATTCCTTATTGCCGAGGCGATCACTGTAGTTAGAGAAACATTTCCTCCGGAGGTTTTTTAATCACACGAAGAAATTCAATTACTAATCTGATAATAGGGAAATTCGACAACGCTTGCACTAATCTGATTTCGAAGATGTGAATATTAAACACCTCTGTGACATCTTTTTTCAGTATTGCCTTAGTCTTGTGCAGCTGATCCAAACAGACAAATTCGCTTATAGAAAGCATTTAAATGGACTCGTTCACAAGTTGTAAAAACGAAAAGATTAAAAAAATGAACAAGTGTACATCAGTGAGCGAAATAAAACTAATGAACGAGACTCATGTTGAAAATATATCTTCTTTTACGAATTGTTCGTTAGAAATTGATAAAATTATAAAGCGTTACAAACGCGAAACAATTGAAAATTTTGGAGAGTTCCGTTGTTATCTTTTTATTTTGTGACAATACGTGGATTGCTTATATTATAAAGTATGAAACAAATGGTAATCAAAGTAGCACGGATTGTCGAGTTGTTTACGCGTTAGCATTTTAATACAATGGTCAGCGTTTCGAGCCCAGGTGTGGTTAACTTTTTCTCTATTTTTCTTTCTTTAATTGTATTATTGTTCCGATGTTTAGATTATTCAATTTTAAGAATTTTATTGCAATCTTCAAAACATCCAACAATCTGTGAACAAGTCCCTTCAAAATCTGCTAACGCCACCAGGAGAAAATTCGTATTATCATTACGAAGTCAGTTACTTATTAAATTATTACAAGTTAATAATAACCCAACAACAAGACACTGTAGAGAAGCGCACAACAACACCCACAGACAATAATACAACTAAGGCTACAGCCTTGAAACAGCAATTCCAAACCGTTGTGGGTTAAATTGGTGAGGAGGGACCTTACTTCGCACTCGTCCCATACTATTCACATATATCGATAAATAAAAATACAAATAAACCCCTTTGCATCGCACTTTAAAGCGAACAGCAATAAAAGAGAATAAGTTTCAATTCAGTTGCCATTTAAATACGTATTGTTCTATGCAAACCAGTATAACCAAACAACTTTTAGAAAATCACGGAAAAGGCGGCTCTGTTTAAACATAACATAAATGTAAATGAAAACAATCTCCTTCCAAAAAATCAGTCAGCCTACAGACAGTTCCATTCTTGTGAATCTGCTTTACTTAGACTAGTCAATGATATATTCGAAGGTATGGAGGAACAAGAGGTTACAGCACTTATCGCCATTGATCTGAGTGCTGCCTTCGATACAGTCGATCATGACATTCTACTAAACGTGTTGCAAAAACAATACGGTGCATGTGGCACGGCACTAAACTGGATAGACTCTTATCTTCGTCCAAGAAGCTGTCGTATAAGTGTTAATTCAGCTTTATCGGCGGCACGTTCTTTGGAGTGTAGTGTCCCCCAGGGTAGTTGTCTTGGTCCATGGCTCTACCTGACATACGCTGGAACACTGTTTGATGTCGTTCCTCCCTCCATCACCGTCTACGGTTTTGCAGACGACCACACCGCAAACAAGCGATTCAAACCTTCATCTTTTTCTGTTGAAAGAACTGCCATTCAAGAACTTGAACGCTGTGCACTCGTTATTAACAACTGGATGAACGAGAATAAACTGAAAATGAACGCATCAAAAACGGAATTCATCATGTTCGGTAGTAGACCCCAATTAAATAAATGTCAATCTAAAGAAATAGATATTGCTGGTGACACTGTTAAAGCAAAACAATGCATACGGTATCTGGGTGCATATTTAGACGAAACACTAAATTTTAAAGAACACATCAAAATCAAGTGCCGTACAGCCATGTACAACTACCTTAAAATCAAAAGCATAAGGAAATACTTAACAAAAGAAGCAACAGAAATACTCGTTTTGTCTTTGGTAATATCCCATCTGGATTATTGTAATCTCATCTTGTATGGAACAGCTCAATGCGAAATAAACAAAATGCAGCGTATCCAAAACATGTGTGCCAAATTGGTACTCGGCCGACAGAAATATGACAGTTCAAAAGATGCTTTGTATGAACTACACTGGCTACCAGTAAAGGCTAGGATAACATTCAAATTACTGACCTTCATGTATAATTGTTCTGATGGTCACGCGCCAAAATACCTTACAGAACTGTTAAAAGAAAAAGTACCAGCACGTAACCTACGATCTACTGTCTCGTATGACGGCTGTTATGATGTGAAATGCACAAAGAGAAAAACTTTCATGGACAGGAGTTTCGGAGTTGTTGGTCCGAAACTGTGGAATGACCTACCATCAAGCATTCGGACTTCTGTCTCAATAGACATTTTCAAAAGGAATTTAAAAACATTTCTCTTCAGAGACTTTTACAACCTATTTTAAATACCTGTGATTTCAAAACAAATCGAGACTCAGTTGTACGGGCTTATTTGTCCAACAACCATGACTCGGAGGACCAAGAAATTAAAGAATTGTGCGGGCTTCTTTGCTCGAAAAGGATATTTATTGTACAAGTGACCGGTAACCAAAAATCATTAGGGCTTCTTTGCTCAATGATTGAATGACATCATACAGCGGTCTTTTAGTCACGCTTAGCCCCTCTAGTTGTGTCTTATAGTCACACTGAAATTTTAACCTTCAAGTTGTGTCTTGTAGTCACACTTGGTCAGTCTATTTGTGACTTGTAGTCACAATAGTTCAAATAAGGTTAAAACCCAAAAGAAGTGTCCGTAAGGGTGACGGGTGACCGGTAGCTGTGGGATCCGACAGCCAGAGTGCAGAAATATCCTTTCACGTATCCTTTCAGTTCATGAAAAAAGTGTCTTAATGTTGCCAAAACTTTGCTAATAATATCATTATAATTACTGTCTTAACCCTAGTTATATCAATTAATTACATAATATTTTATTTTTCCTGTGTTTTAATATCGTAGCCTGTATTGTTTTATTGCTTAAGTTTCTTACAGCATTTTTATTTGTATTTATATCACACATTTTTAGATTATTAATCCCTTAATTAATGCTGCATAAAAGTATCAATCACTCTAATTTTATTTATAAATTGTATGTATATTTATATGTTTTGTACAACGCCATTGAATATTATTATATAAATAGGCGTTTCATCAAATTAGCAAGATTCAAGTTTTGTTTTCTTTTTGTGTTTAATTGCCGATTACTTTTTACAGGATATATAAGTTGGTGTCAAACTTTCAAATATTGCCGATGAAACCAAGAAAATTAACTGAAATAATCTTACTTTTTTATAACTTTGTATGTACAAGAATAATATCACACAAGAAACCAGTCTTGTTTGTGTGAATGAAATTCTTTTCTGTTCTGTAGTGTTCATAATATCAACTACCACAGGCACAGTTAAATAAAACGAAAACAATTTAACATTTTTATATTATAAATCAAGTAAGGAGCTATCCCTTCGACGGATGAACCATAGTTGGTTTGTGTTTTTAATGTGTTTAAAGACATTAGCGTAATGCATAATATGAGTCGCGTTCTGGGAAAACTGGGCATAATGCATGTGCGTAAAGTATCGTCCCAGATTAGCCTGTGCAGTTCGCACAGGCTAATCAGGGACGACACTTTCCGCTTTTATGACATTTTTTGTTTAAATGAAGTCTCTTCTTATCAAAAATCCAATTTAGGCGGAAAGTGTCGTCCCTGGTTAGCCTGTGCGGACTGCACAGGCTAATCTGGAACGACACTTTACGCACATGCATTGTGTCCAGTTTTCTCAGAACACGACATATATATGCTTAACAAAGTTGATGTATTCTATGTTCTTTGTTTATGTCGTTAAAATGATACTCATGGACGATTCGCTCACTGCGTAGCATTTTCAAAATCAATACGAACATGCACAGAAATTAGGAATAAGCTACTTTAATGACAACATTGCAATAGTTCGTACTTGTTTCGGTTCTTTTTTACGTACATTATATATAATATGAGTCTCGCTCTGTGAAAAGGGTGTTTAATGCATGTGCGTTAAGTGTCGTCCCAGATGAGCCTATGCAGTCAACACAGGCTAATCAGGGTTGACACTTTCCGCTTTTGTTGTTTTTTTCGTTTAAAGGAAGACTCTTCTTGACGAAATTCCAGTTTAGGCGAAAAGTGTTGTCCCTGATAAGCCTGTGCGGACTGCACAGGCTAACCTGGGATGACACTTTACGCACATGCAGTAAACCCCTTTTCACCGAGCGAGGCTCATTGTATTCGTATTTTACATGGAACTGTAACATTTTGTGTTAACTAAGAACAATATCTGTTTGTGTGTTTTTTATTACATATCTCAAAATACATGCTGAGATAACATTATAAACATAATTGTTAAGACGAAAACATGTGTATAGTCTTTGATAGAATTTGTGTCTGTTTGTCTTGTAATCGATGCGTTGTTATTCTTCGCTATACATCTTTAGCTTTATGAGTTTTGAAATATAAAATACAAATAAGGGTTTATGGATCATAGCTTAAAACTACTTACACTATTTTTAAATCGATTGCACGCAATCGTAAATCTTGCATTATGTGTATTTTGTGGAAGGGGGCTTTCATATAAATAAAACATGTTCACATGCCTTCATTGACTTAGTTGTTTCACTACACTAGTAGTTTTCAATAATTAAATTTGACTGAATTACCTCTGCCCAAAGGAAGGTCGGAGCAACGCGATACAATTGACAAGAACCTTGTCACGTAATGCAGTTGTAATTACAAATGGACGATTGCTTTTGGCGTTGTCTGCAGAGGATACTGTTTGAATTGCCCTGTACGCACTACGATTCAACAAGAGTTCAGTTATCAGTTTATCAGCCAACTGTTCACGATTAATGAGTTATTTAATATTAAATGTCTGAAAAGTCCTGACATGACCGATGGAACACCTCAATTAGTCTCTTTAATTATCCATAATGCGTTGTATTCCCTTGTTGAATGCTCGGTTAATACAGATCGGTGATTTCAAATAAGAAACATGGTACATAACTCATTTAACAGACATTAAATGCAAATAATTTAATTTACAGATTGCTTCACTGCTTTGCATTGATCGATACCGTGTCTACCTTAGGCTATATTGGTCGCTGATGTAATAATCAAAGCGTTTTGCCTTAGGTTGTCAAGCACAAAATAGCAAGTAAATAGGTGATTAAATTTGATTTAAGTTATTTCTATCGTAGGAGCCGCGCCATGCGAAAATGGGTGTTATGACATATGCGGCCAGCGTAGCTCCAGACAAGCATGCGCATTAAGCGAGTCTGATGAGGGGCTCTTCTGTCCGATTGTGCAGGCTTGTCTGCAGCTACGCTGGCCGCATATGGCAAAAGACCCATTTTCGCATGACGCGGCTCAAATGTTAAATAGAACATTATTTGTATTCAGGACTGGAAGCTTGTAATGTCCAACAGTCTACACACGTATTGGTTTACATAGAAAGTTGCTGGATTTTTCTATAAGAATTCGTCGTTAACAACATTTGGTTTCATATTTTATTTACACAACAAATAAATGATGTACATGTATGAGACATAATGCCCAACTAAATCTAGTAAAAAAATTGATAGAGCTGTAGTTTTATACGCAACAAATGTGGCGAAACATCAAAGAGTTGTGGTGGCAACAGCTAAAATGCAGTCATATATTTAAAGCATGAATGAAATGTGATTTAAAGCATAGTTTAACCCTACCTTTCTTTATTTGACCCACCCCCAAACATATGTAGTCTTCACTGTGTATTAGCAACCTGCAGTGGTGAACCCTCTCCTACCAGCTCAATACACGGTCTATTGGCTACTGAACTTGGAGCATTGGATGACTGCCAAAATGACTGATTTTATTTATTGATAAATTGTAAACTTAAAATTAACAACTTCGTTAATTTCGTAAATATTTACTATTATTTGGGTTTCATAAAAAAAACATATGTAAGAAAATCATGTAACTGAGGTATGATAAACTAGTTTAACTCTTTCAGTGCTGGAACCGAATTTTGAAGGCCTTTGCAAACAGTTTGGATCCAGATGAGACGCCACAGAACGTGGCGTCTCATCAGGATCCAAACTGTTTGCTATTCTGATAGTATTCTTTGAAAAAATCGAAGAAAATGCTAATTTTTGAAATTCAGCAGACGACATTTTAGCAGAAGACAAATTTCCCAGCATGCAAAGGGTTAACAATTCATGCAGTTTCATATAAACTCTTCAAAAAAGTACAATCACAAATCAGTTAATGTTGCTGTTATGTTGTTGTTGTTTTTTCAGATAAAAATATATATCGTTTAATGTTTTAATGTTTACTTTTGTTTCTTGTTAATGACACAAACAGTTTTATGTCTATCAAAATAAATACTAAAAATATAAATAGTCGAATTAGTAAACTGTAACATTTGTTTCTCAATATTGTATCGTTTGAAAATGGAATTATAAGTTAACACCATAATAAAAAGGGCGTTATCACAATTATGGTCAAATTAACAGGAAATTGTGGGAAATCCAACTGACATCAATTAATCTGCTAAAGTGTTACACATGAAGTCCAATTTCAGGTTCAGTTCACAGGAAACTATGGCATGTTGAAACTGACAGTTATAACATAATGTTGTTTTAGTAAAAATTGCCCCATGCACTTTATAAGTGTATGTTATAGAAAAGATTATGATAAGATATTTTATGGTGGACCAATATACCGTGTATTAGTACCAATATACCTTGGCGCAAGAACTCAGTAAGTGCATAATTATATATTATATATTCACTTACTGATTTCTTGCGCCAAGATGACGATATGCAGACTGGAATACCACACGGGGATATTATTAACATTCCTTAAACAATGCCTTTTAAGTATACAATTACGAGTCAGTTTTATTAGAAAACAAATACAAAGCTCTCCGTCACGCCTTCAACTGTGGTTACACGCAAGTCATCACGGTCGTCCAATCAGAATGTCGGACGCTGTTGCGCAAGGTCTGCCGTTAAACATCTTTCCAGAAAAGCTGTGCAGAGCCTCGTGCGCTTCTGGAAAAAAATGACAAAATGTTTTTGAAACACTTAACTAAAACAGATATGCCAGGTAGACTGTAGAACGAAAGCTAAAATATTAATTTAAAAAATAAACGTGTGTAACCAAATCATCAATATGCATATGAAAACAATCCGATGTTATATTTACTGTGCATAGAACAAAAGCTGAAATGTTTCACATATACCATGTTGCCTGTTGTTCTCGTATATTTAATATATTTTAAACTGAATAAGACGCTACAATATAAAAACAAAATTGACTGGATAACTGTATATACATATTCACCATGAAAGAGACACGATACGTTGACTGTACAAACGCACCTTAATGATATTATGACTGCAGATTACAAAAAGCAAAAATATATAAGATGTATTGTTCGGGTAGCTTATTTTTTTAAGTGTAGAACTGGCCACTAATTTGATGGGGTTGCCAGTTTGGTGGTGAAGTGGTGTAGTTGTGCAAACCCTTGATTTCTCTAAAACATGTATCCCGATTTAAGAATAACTGGCTTAAGACATTTATTTAATTGATTTATATTAACATTTTGAAATTGATGGTGTTGTAAAAAAGTGTATGCAAGCTTTAATTCACCTTTTATTTTCAATCTAAACGTTTTATATTTCACAATGTTATTTTTGCACACTTTATTTACAATAAAAAAGGTGATATTAAGGTTATAATTATAAAACAGGCTTAAGAATAGTATAATTGTTTAATAATGACTTTTAAGGTGTAAACTATTTTTTAATGATAACGTAACTGATTTCATTTAAGCTGAAATGAGTATACATGTACACAAGTATAAAGTGGATTAATATCATTTAGAATATGTTTGGAAACAATGGCATTTTTTATATCTATAATGTGTGAATATGATTGCATGTTAATCTGAAAATCGTCAATTTGGTTACCTACCTCTTAGTTTTTGTTGCATCGTTAGGCGGATCTTCCGTTCCTGCTCGAGCTCGCTACTCATTGCGTCTGAAATGTACAAAGAGTCGTCAGCGTCAATGTAGCTATTCACGAACGGAATCGATTATCAAACGAGTCATAATTTCGATCAAATTGTGTGACGTTGGAATCAATGAAACTTAAATATCATGTTTTATGTAATGCTTTCAGGTGGTTTATTACGAAATATCAGTGAATTAAAACTGATAATTTCACTGTTTCAAACAATGAAAATTATCAGTGAAAATTATCGATAATTTTCACTGTTTACTGTGAAATGACGTCATTATTTTGACGAAATGACGTCATTATCCCAACGACATTCTTTAGTTAAACTCTTTAACAATGTATATAAACTGTAAAAAAAACATGAAATAAAAAGAAAATGTGTTGGATTCGGTGGAATATCGATTTTAATTCACTCGTGATCATAGAAAATATATATTTTCACTCGTGGCTGCGCCACTCGTGAAAATATTAATTTTTTATGATCACTCGTGAATTAAAATCGATAATCCACCGAATCCAACAAATATCCTCTATGTTTTAGGTATGTCCAGATTGTATTCACAACATTCTGAATCAGGTTAAAATATACACAACAACAATTTGTTCTATTATAAGACCGTATTAGTTTAGGCATTCATTAAACAAACACACTACTTTAAATCTCTTTTAATTGTATTTAATGTGCGCATGGCTTTAAACTCTCTCAACATGTAATGTCAAAGTCAGTCATGTAGCTACTCTTTTATTTTTTGTTATATAAATAACATGTTGTTTATTTTAGAACCTCATATAAATACTGAATGCTTTTTATATTTAAGATGTTAATTAATTAATTGTACATGTTAAGTTAGTTTTTTTCCACCCATCCGATGATTACTAGTAGTTCAAAACCGGCTCGGAATTGAAAACAAAGACGACTGAATTTTTCAAATCAGTTAAGTCAGGTATCAACCGTTTTTTTCGAACAATTTTATAGTTTCAGAAAGAGCAGTATTTGTTCTTTTATGTGAATATAGCTATTTTCTAAAAACTTGAAACAACATGCAAGAGCAACAGTGTGCTGGCGTGTGTGATCCTGACCTTTCATGACCTGCAGTTGTGAGGAGATCTCGTCCCTCTGGCTCTTCTCCTTGTGCACCTGTTGCTCCAAGGATTTCCGGATCCGGTGGATGTCGCCCTCCACGCGCCGACGCACCGACATCTCGCGCTCTAACGTCTGTTGTAACTCTTCTGCTCAAGACACACGGAAATGGTGATCAGAAATTATCGTTAGATACTCATGTTGTATTGTTGAGACAAGCTATGAAACAGTATATTGCATTACCTTATCATACTTTTCTACGATGGCCACAATGACAAGATTTTTGTCGACACGCAAAGAAACATTTTAAATGCGTATCCAGGTTGATTTTAGGACCATCAACATATAAATAAAAATGTTATGTAGATGACAGGTATCGAAAAATAGGGAGAGATCAATATCTCTGTAACTTTTTCCATGTCCATTTATGTTGATAGAGATCTCAGCTATGTTAAGAAAACTGAAACAAATTGACGGATAAGATGGTTTTGTTCGTTGCGTTTCGAATATGCGAACATACCTATGTTAGGTCTTCTTTCCGGTGCAAATAGAGAAGTGAGTGAATTGTGGATTTAATAGATTAGTAGTCGCTGTGCAAAAGGTTGGTTGTGAAATGCAAGTAATATTTTTTTTATCTCATATTGTTACTTAATGACCAACAAAAACACAATTACAATCCGATGTTTACGTAAAAAATTCATAAACTCGTATTTCTATCGAAACAAATATCATTATTGAGTGTATGTATATAGGCATGACAGCAAAAATGATGTATATAACTAAAGTGTAAACCGATTTCAGGAATGTGTTCAATACATCGCAATTGCATTTTTGTTTGACATGTTAGATTTGGCGTTGTATTATTTACATGTTTAATAATTATTCTTAATTGATATATTGAAAAACATATATAATATTTTTAATTTGATGTAAATCAGATAAATTAAGTATGCACCTTTGGTCATGCTTGCAAGCTCATCGGAATCATACAATATCCGGTCCTTCATGTTTGTGGTCGCCCGCTTTACTTCCGGGATTTCTGAAAATAGTAGAACGTGCAACGTAACTGGACTCGTGATAATAATGTTGACGTTGTACAAGCCACAGGATCAGTAGAAAAGCACTTACAAAATCCGATCAATATTTGCATTGACTTGTGAATGACTATCCTCATTGAAGGAAGTTAGTTAACAACATTTTACTACAAATACTACATTTTCTATATGTATCATTCTATTACTTCTTGTTAGTAAGTTTGATGCTTTGATTGTTCGGTAAAATAAGAACGGTTTCGAGAAACATTTAATAAGCATGTATTATGTATTCTAAGACACTCTTACTATTTATTTGTTGATTTTTGCCGCTACAGATACCGGTATTGTTAGACACACTTGGGTATATGCCATGAAACATTAATAAAACAAACACATGAAATTATCAATACATAACGGACTTCACTAAAATAAACAAACGAGGGCGAGGTCTGCATACCATTGTTGTTAGTTGATACCAAGTTGCCCTCACTCGCGTTTGGCGAACCCTGTAATAAAGTATGAGTTCTCTTAATACAATCATATTCTCTTTTTAATGACACGAGACAAAATGAAATTTGACAGGGCAACAATCGACCTCCTCGAACCAAACAAGCACCTATAATATGAAATCAATCAATCTTTAAAGTTTAAGACTTGAAATGAAATTTTTACGACCGGTTTTAAAGCGATACATGTTTAAATGAAGTGAATGAGTTTTCGAGGTGCTGTTGATTAAAGGGAACTCTCGGTGCGGTTAACAATCTTGCCCTATTAGCGCGGAACACCCGGAAATCCCGAGTTCAATTAGAGCAGGTTCCGTGGAGCATAAACTTAGAGAACAAGCCGAAGAGCGCTGGATGTTTAAGTTCAAATGAGTCGCGTGTTGCTAATAAATTATTCAGGTTTTATGCATCGCTCGGTTTGCTAACTTCCTTTAATCCGGCATTAAATCGTCCAAGATCATCAACCAGTAATTCTAACGTTCAGTTTTACTCATAAATATTTTACCAAACTACTGAACTTAAGTACCGTTAGAATCACAAATACGTCGATCGCATCTTTAAACATGTGATCCAAAAAGATGGTCTAGATGCTTTCTCGCGTTTATATAACACAAGGGACGCTACAGAATGACGTCCATTAAATACGCAAGAACGGTTGCTTTGATTTAACGTCGGCTTTGGAAAATCTGATCTTTTGAGCCGTTAACAATTATGAAATAACCTATTTAAATGACAACTCAAACATATTGTGAACACCAATGTTGGGAAGGTAGTTTTTAAATAAAACATCAGAGGAAAAAATTAACGCTTTTACACGTTTAAGTGGGAGAGACTTAATACAATACAGGTCTTATTTATAACCAGAAATAAAGTCGAGCAAATATAGGATGCCTGAACACGGTTTATACAATATAGTTATATATTGCTGAACAGACCGTTTTCTTATTTCATAAATTTGACCATAATCAAATAATCATTTTTCTCGAAATATATATTCGTCAAAACATTATTAGTGTATGCCTTCCTTCCTTTTTTTTTTTTTTTTTTTTTTTTTTTTTTTTTTTTTTTTTTTTNGTAAAGAGAATGTTTTTATAACTGTTATTTTCCCTAGTTAGGTCAATTTTCTGTGACGCCATTGTTTAAGACAATTACTGAATGCATTCAATTTGGGTTCTAAATTCATGAACATATTTTTATTTTACAGTTATAAAAGGATAACCCAAGAGTGTTTGTAGATTCCGATGTCCAATTAAATATGTGACATGGCAAAAGCCGGATTGTAGTATTCTTAAATACCCAAATTACTCTTAAAACTGTTGATTTTGAATTGTTAAAGTTTAAACCAGAAGTATGTCCAAATTGTATTATTGTATTGACCAGATTTTCAAATGAATTTTGTGCACCGTTGTTAAAAAACGTGGCGTCGTCTGCAGAGAACGACTGTTTTCTTTCTACATTATTCACGACAATACCCCTAATGTTCTGGTCTTGTTCAATATAATTAGACAGTATTTCGAAACATATTACAAATGTGTATGCCTTCCTGTTGATTGTAGGAAAGTTGATTGTTTTAAAACTGGCAATTCAATCTTTAAAACATTGAAAGTAAGAGCGAAAAGTATCGACGAGTTTCACTTCGAACTGCAACAAATATTTCTTGGTTGCCAAATGTACACAGTTTTGTCGGTTTTACGCTACTATTTTAGCATAACTCACAAGTAAAAAACCCTCATAAAATGTAAAGAAATAATAACTCATGAAAAGCATATAGTAAACATGAAAATGTGTTGGTTTCCTTTGATAATCGATTGTTCTCGACTCGTCGTCATAACAAATATGCGCCACTCATTAAAATAATAATGTAATTTCTCTGATCTCTCATGTATTAAAATCGTACATAAATTAAACTCCGAACACTCACTATAATCAACTATCGGTTTTCATAAATGTCGAGAAAATGAATTTTGTTATATACATAAACAAATTTGCGATAATTGTTTTCAGTTCATATCGTCTATTTTATGTTAATGACTTTAGTGTCATTTGAATATTTACTACTTTATTGACTAAACATGTAAATTCCATTTTATTTCATCTTTACCTTATGCGACAATTAAAACTGTTAAAGACCGGATAATTACAAGGATAGCATGATACGCATTCGTTTTACATTTATAAGCAAATGTGTTGTCCGAACAAGTATCAATGCTTTTTTTGCAAATACGATATTTTAAATGTGACTAAATGAAGACGTGCCCCAGAATAACACACGTGAACAACAATATTGAAACGAATGAAATGTGTCAAAATACTCACCGTATCATTTATGTTAATGTTAACAGCCGGTGAAGTATTCTGGGGCCCACACGGAGATGCGACGGCCGAGGCAGGTGAATGCGCGCGCATCGTTTGTTCCTTTGAACTTATGGTATGGTGATTTTCTGTTTCTTTAGTGTCTCGTTCCTTGTTGAAACCATCACCGAAATCATTGTTTTCAACGTCGTTTCTGTCCTCCACGTCAATATCCAGGTCATCACTGTCGTTCACGTCATCTTTAACAGCGTTTTCCTTAAGATGTGTATGTTCCGGTTCATGCTGGTTTCTAGCATATTTTCCAACGGGCCTGAATGCCGAGATACGCGGTTTGCCGGACGGATGTTTTTCTTCAGGGGTATTATACGCGGGTTCTTCCTCTTCGGAGGATGAGTGGCCCTCGGACGACGACTGCCGGATGGAGTGTTCTGAGGGGGTCAGCTCTTTCACGGGCGATGAATGCCCTACGACGTTAGCTCGAAATCCGGGTAGGTGACTAGAGGACCGATGGGTAAACTGACTTGCCCAGAAAAAATCATAGGGAGGGATAACAAAGTCATTGGGCTGCCTCCATGGGTTAAAAGTTAGCGGATGTGATGACTTTGGTTCTTCGCCGTGGTCTGCTTTGAATTGGTAATGTAGGGATATCGGATTAGAATTCGTCAAAGCGTTGAATGGCATATTTTTCGGTGGAAACGAAAAAAGTGGGTAACTTTGATACTGTGAACTATATGTGGAGCCTTTCATCAAAGTATCATCCGGTGTTATCTTTGCTCGCTTGGGTTCCGGCGGTGACTCGGGGGACTGCGGTTCTGGAAAGCAAGGCGATGACATCGTCCGCTTCCGGCTTCCGCCATTAAACATGGCCTTCACGTCCTCCCAAGCGTGAAAAACGTCCTCCGTGTCAGTTCCGGGTACCAGGTTTAAGTGACGTCTCCACGAGTTGAAATTAGCAGCATCCGGATGGTTGTATTTAGAATCAGCTGTACGATGAAAATGGAAAATAAATTTATTTGGAGAAAAGTATAGGTTGCAAACGTTACAGCGGATGCATTTAGCTCGTGAACTATTATATCTCGATGGCTCGAATTTTCCTTTACAACCCCATCCGCAGTTGTGATGAACCTCAAAGTAGAAGCTATCCGGAAGTTTCGGTGGCCTGTTATCTTCTAAGAAAGACTTGACCAGTCTCTCGGCTTCACGCTTGGTGATCATGCCGCACCTCCTGGACGAAATGGGCATTGCGCCTGCGCGCCGGAGGATCTCTAGCTGGACCGGCGTGCACTGGACGCACGTGATTCCGAGCGCCACGCGCCGGTTGTGGATCTCATTGTAACTGAACGACTTAAGGAGCGTGTTGGAGATCTGCGCGAGGCACAGACGCTCTTTGCCGTCGATGAGAAGGGAGACGATGGGTACGCCGTGTAGCACCACGGTCGAGACGGTGTTCTGGCGGTACGGGTAGCTCGACGTCTGCTCCGGTGTCTTCAGAATCGTGGATCCCGGCTTGCTTCCCCTGGACTCTCGGCGCTCGCTGTCTAGCTCATCCGTGGAGGATCTGTCGAACTCCATAGTTCTGTAAAACAACAGGCGGTATATGTGACTGCAGATAAAACTTTATAGGAAAGAACAGAACAAATCGTTAATGAACCTAAGCATATTATAGCTCATCGTCATGTTACAAAAACATATTTAAACAGATATGAGTTGCGTTGTAAAACTATGGCTAATCAAATACTCCAAAATTCAATGTTTCCATATTTATGCAGTAAAGTTGCATTTATATGTTCAATAAAGTCAAAGTTTTATGGTAAAATCATATATAATGTTGTCAAATATCCTTATATATAAATGATAAAAAATGCATATTTATATTGTATATTTATTCATGTACATGTATTTTCTATAAAAAAAAAATAATTTAATGTTTTAAAGTATATATATGTATTGTTAACAAAAATGTAGCATAAAATTGCGCAATTATGTTTGTTCTATAGTTCTATTTATTAATGGTAATACGATGTCATATAATTCATCTAATAATTGCATCATCGGGTCATTCTATTAAGAGTCGATGAATTATATAGAAATCGTAGGCCATACACCACATGACTGGACAATACAATCAGACATTGTAACTTCTGGTGTTATTTAAATAGATAACTACTGCCGCCATTGATGATCAGGCCAAAAAAAAAATAGGTCCGTTTCCGGTCGCCCGACCGTGTCTCCAGAATCGGCGCCGACCCTCAACTTTTTATTGGGGTCGCCAAAAAAAAATAAAAAATGTGTTCATTTTCGTTTATTTCGGTTCATTTCTCCATTCTAGTACCCGAAAGACAAAAAAAAAATATAAAAAAAATCCCTACTTACCGACCCTGTTTTTTTCCAAGGAGACCGGAAACGGACCTATTTTTTGTTTGGCCTAACATAAAATCAGCCTCCTCGTACTTTCGCTCTTACTTGAAGC
>VMBQ01003263.1:62302-114886 GCA_007657795.1 Dreissena rostriformis
TTTTTTATATAACGGAGGATGTGTAATTCACTTAACGTTTGTTTGTAACATTTCTTCAAATAAATTTACACCACGTGGTATTCTTGATTATAGCTCGGGTTAACGCTGATTCCTTCGCCTTACACTAACGAACTCATGAACACCGCATAATTTCTACCAATACAACGACAGCTTTTCGCCACGTAATTATGGTTTCTTGAAAGAAAAGCTGGTATTTAACAGTGCTCGGACTAATGCATTCGGACTATTCGAACTGGTGATGCCTAATCAAGCGAACTATAGGGACCAGCTAGCTTGTCAGCGTCTCTCACTTGATTTGATTTGATATTTGTCTTCACTATTATTAATTTGTGATCTATACGTCATATTCATGTACTATATAATGATTAGTTAATTATAATTTCGAGGAACAATTTCTATCTTGCGAAAGACCTCTGCGAGTCAGCGAAAGGTGAATATTTAATTTGTTTACTGTCTTCATGTACTTGACGACCACCTAATAATTATAACTTTAGAGTAAGTTCATAAAAGCACGAATGTATGAGCCTAAATAACATCGTTGAACATATTCAAATCAGACATACTTGCGTAATTCTATTAGCTACAAATATGCAATGACTTTCAACTTAAAACTGTTGAAGTTCTAGAAAACGAAGTTTACTAGCGGCAGAGAAATTGTTGATTTGGTTAAAACAAAGGCCCTAAAAATAATTTCAGAAGAACACCGTGTTGATGCATTTAGTCGATGCAGTGACCGTGTACTGCATTACATTTCCATTCAGCTCAGACGTTAAAGGCTAGTACCTCAACGTCAACGACTGGTACCCAAACGTCAAAGGTTGGTACCCAAGCGTCAAAGGCTGGTACCCTAGCTCTGTAAAAGAGGACTGGAGAGAAACAAGTTCATATATAAAATAACAAAATCATTTTTATTTAAATGTGGTTCGGTGTTGATGACTGGGTTTCCATTGCCAGACATATTTGACAGAAATGGATGTATCCGCTAACGGTATTCAATCAACTCTTTATTATTTTCTCATAAACTACCACCGGAAATCTTTGCCCTTAAACGACAAGACAGTCTATATGTAAATTAATTCCTGAGCTACAAAGTTCCTAGATTAGACAAAATTTTCCTTTTGTTGACATTGACAAGTTGATAAATGGCGTGTGTGTAACGCGTTGAATCTGTTTGTATAACCGTTATGTTTCTCCATAGAAAGGAGAAAGAAATAAACGGAACGACGTCGTTTGGGGCATAACGCGTTAATCTGAAGAAACAAAATTGTATTGAAAGCATCCTGCCAGGAAATACCCAGCGCACAATCACATCCTGTGGCTCAATAGTCGAGTAATATTACCGCGTCTCTGTAATTAGTCCGGCGGTAATTCGGTCCATGACGGATAGGTCCACTGGGAAATAGTTCCAAACGATTGTTGGCCTTTAAGTATTGTAACGTAAATATGATATTCGGGGAATATTTATATGATATAATTTCCGGTGACGGTTCTTTATAACTTTAATTGAATAGGCTCAGATAACCCCCAAAGTAAATTGAGAGACACGGAGGATGCTTGCGAGCTTTTAGCGAAATTCGAGATTCTGTTCTATGCGTAACAGTGTCAATTACACCATTTTGAGCACTTTATGATTTGGTAACTATTTTATGTCCGTGCACGACAAAACAAAAACTCATAACTGACTGAGTTTCAACAAGACGTTGTCAAATTCCAATCAGTCGTAAAACGCCACTCTTGCATGTTTATAGTCAAACACCAGCTTTAATTGCGCCAAAACGATCATGCAACCGTTTCCATTTTTATAATTAATAGCGAAAACAGACCAATTCTCGTGTACTGATTTCTTTGTTGTTCCAGCTTTATGGTTCTTCGATTGATTTCTTAATATTCTGTTTAGAGTTCATGTAGGAGTTCATCGTTAACTTTTAATTAATAAAAATATCGACATCTTAAACAGTATTTTTTCTGAAAAATAGAATGATAAGTCACAAGCAATCAACTTATGGCTAGCGGCACGTGGCCAGTGCGTTGTACGCATGCGCTGTCTGTGTTAGCGCGGAATTGTGGGTATTAATTACCAAGATTATCTAGCGGGAGTAAAAGAACAAAGCTTTGCACTTTAATTGCTTGAACTCAATCTCTACTATCGCGATTTCTTTTCTTTCGGAAACTGTTGCATATTAATGAATTAAATAGGAAGATCGATTTACTGTAAACAAATAAAATACGTCTTAATTGTAAAGTTCAAACCAAACTGTGGAATTAAATGACAGATGCGAGAGAGGGTGTCGCATGTTCAACGAACGGTAATTTTCGTCTGCTAACAGATGGGTGACTGACGTCATGGCACGTGCTGAAACGCATGCGCAGTGCCTTTAGTGAAAAACAGCGCGCTTCATATAATGACGAGTAACCGTCACGTGAGCTTTTATTTGCTGAAATCATTTCAAAATGAATTAATTCTCCCTCATTTAAAGTTCAGAATCGCATTTATGTTCAAGATGATTTCTAATAAAAGATGAAGTCCATTGTCATGATTAATTTTATTATGGCGGATTGTGTTTTGGTTGATAATCTATCATATAATTAGACTGGTTCATTAGTTGGATTACCACGTGCGAAAGTCGCGATATCCTCGTGCGCACGTGCTTGCAAGCTGGTGCCAGATATCTGAGTCCCAGTCTACGCATTGAAAAGGGAACCAGGCAGGGTCAGAGTATGTATGACATTTCTCCCACCCATGTCCTCAATGTTAACAGTTTATAATAATTGTATTTTACAGGCAAAGGCAAGGTCCTGTAAACTGTATGAACTGCTCAAAGTAAAAATACGAATTTATAAATTAATAATAATACATAAATAAAGAAATAAATGGCCTTTTAAGTAAACTGTATTAAACGTATGCATTTTAGATTTCGACAGTAGTACACAAATAAATAAGAAATTCGTAAGACATTCTTCAATAAACACCATATCTTTTTAGAAAGAACGTAAGTATATTTGTTTCTCAAATATACTCATGATAAGGAAACAAACTACCCCTATTACACGTATAAATTCCAATTCAAAAGCTCGTCGTTGTACTATTTATAAGAATTACACCATTTCAACAATATTACAGACATATGACTGCTTATTATTTATAATTAAATTTAAAAAAAAACGTTTCTCACTGTACTTTTTGTGGCAGTACAAAATTAAGTGATGTTTTATTGTATATATGTTTAATACTACATACCGCGACCTAACCTTTGATTTCTTCTGAAAATAGCATTTCACGCATAATTATAAAGTCGCCAGTCGTAATTTGAGTTTCATCGAAGTATGAGCAGTTCTTTGTAAATAATCACAAGATTCTTTATTATAGGACGGACAGGCAGGCGGAGGGCAAACCTAATAGTTTCCGTTGAAACATTGATAGGGGACTAATAACCACCGCATATTTCGATAATGAACTGCTTTCAATTATGACGTAAAACATGAAGTTTTTATTTGCGTTCCAAGGATTGATAATATAAGGTGCGTCATGCGACAATGGGTCTTATGTTATATTCAGGAAGCGTAGCTCCAGACGAGCCTGCGATCCACTCATTCTGGTCAGGAGCGACCCTTAAATGAGTCCACAAAACCTTTATAACTGACAGGGTAGGCCCTTACCAGACTGCGCGATTGCACATGCTGGTCTTGATCTACACTGGCTGAATATGGCATAAGGCCCATTTTCGCATGACGCGGCTTATATATTCGAAGTAAATAAGGAAAAGACAATAGTCCTTTTAAGTCCATCTTGTTTGGATTTGTCGTTTAAGGCACAATTTCTGGACATAGCTCAACTAAACGAATACGTTTCTTTTTGTATTAATTATTTATTATATGATATGCTTGTGGCGCGGCTTAAATATGCCGTTTCGGATAAATTAACTTTATATGTTATGTTGTGTTGTCGTTGTTTTCCATGTTTACCGGAATGAACTCGTATGATATAGTCACAGAGACAATATTTAACCGTCTACTATATGTTTTATCCAGGGTTATATAAATTTAAATATATAACAAGTATACCGGTACACAGAATACAAGTGTGCTGCATATTTATAGACTAATGCATGTGCATCCGCATGGTATATCATATGTATGAACGATACAATTTTAACACATGGCATACCAAAATATATTGCGACTTGAAGATAGAGGGTACACTATTATAAAAGAAAAACTAAAATCTAACGTGTACTACATGCACGTTTACAAAGTGTTTTTTTTTAGCAACGCAATGCGAAAATAAATCTTATGTCCGGCGGGGCAGTCACGTAGACTGGTCAGGGGCTGCCGCGGAGGAAGGCTGGTCTGGAGCTACGCTGCCGTATAAGGCATAACAATCATGTACGCATGACGTTGCTCATATCTATATTGTTTATGTTATAGTTGATATACATGTACTTCGTAGCGTGTTGAAATTAACATGCTCAAGTAAAAAACAAGAAAACAAAATAAATTTCAGAATCTATAATGACCAAAACTAAGATCCGTACGTATTTCTATATATTTAAAATGAAATAAATATAAATTCAAACAAGAACTCAATGACGAAGCCTTTGACGTCAACAGTCTTCGGGTATCGTATGCTAATATTATTGACGTATCTAATGACATATTATACGATGCTACATGTCTTCAAATATTCCATACTTACACTCCGTATCGTAGCTTCATTTTCACCATTCGTATTACTAGTAAGGCTTATGTAAATGGTGTTTCAATATTGACACATTAACTCAACTATTGTAATACTAGCGTATAACGTCATCAGTTTATGAGTAGTTTACACTCGGAAACGTAGCTCATGACGTCTGATATGCCGTCATCAATCCCCTGTCTATGCACCGTTTATATCAACACTCCGGAACGTGGCTTATGACGTCATACGTCTATGAGTAGTTAACACTCAGAAACGTGGCTTATGACGTCATCAGTCTATGAGTAGTACGTAAGCACGCTCTCTTGATTACCCCGGAGCAGCAGGGTGGGCGGCAGGTCGCGGGTGAGCATCTCCAGCCAGCCGAGGTAAATACCCGCCGGACATGCCGTCTTGCGGGGAACCGGCAGCGTCCTGGATCAGAGGGGAATCACATGTCTAGTTAAACCAAAGACCTATTATATAAACAGTCCAAAACTACTTAGCGGTCAACCGAGTATAGCGGTCATCTGTCGTAAGCGGTCAGTCTAAATTCTCTACGACGAAATTCAGGCATGTTTACACCTGTGTATAAAGACCACCTGTCGTAAGCGGCCAATGGCAAGTATGTTTCACAGCGAAAGCTTTTTTTCACATGTGTTAAGCGGCCATTCAAATCGATGTGCATTGTTGTCTATCACCACTGACGTCATATCGTCTATTGTTCGGTTAAAGTATCTGAATTCGTAAACTACTTTTGATATAATTAATGCGATCACTGCGAGAAATCAAATTATAAGGTGTTGACAAGGTTTGTTTATCTGGGATAACTAGAGGAGCAACAATTGCATTGGACTATTGTTCGATTAAGCGGAAATCTTCCAAATAAATTATATCAGATGATGTAACACATGTTAAATAATTATCGCTCATTAATGGATCACTCATTAGTACTTGACAACGTCAAGTGTGTGAAATTGTTCGAGTCTGGAAAAATGAGAATTATTGTATGTGCTTTGAAACATCTGAGTTGTAAAACATTAAATTAATTTAAGATAAGTTGTGACTAGTGTGGGGTTATTTGAAATAAACTGATGTTTGTACACAAAGAAGGTTGTATAACCTTTTCGAGTGTGTTTCTTTAAATGAGAATGATACGTTCACCTGACCAACCATCTAAAAAGTGGTCACCTGACTATAGAAGCCACCTGTAAATATCAGCTTCTTTGACCAGTCCTTGCCTGATTGATGTACACAGGTTGGACTGTTAACCAAAATAAGACTACAATGTACATGTATAAACATTCATACATATTTGCAAAGATACTGCCATCATGGGACAGCACACATTAACATATAGTGACAATACACGTGCACATTTGCATATATCTTAAATAAATATACTAATGTGTAAATAATTAATGGGAATGTAGTTGTATTACTAATAATGACACTTGCCAAAAACGTTTCATGCAAACAGAAAGAAAACGCTTTCAGTCAATGGATTAATTAATGGCGGGCCCATATCATTTATTAAATGAACCGCGTCATCCGAAAATTGGTCTTATGACATATGCGTCCAGCGCAGCTTAAGCCCAGCCTGCGCAAAAACTCTGTCTTGTCAGAAGCTAACCTGTCCGCTTATAAGAGCACAAAACGTCTGAAAGCGTGATATCATAGCGGACAGCGTAGCTCTTGACAAGACTGCGCGATAGCGCAGGCTGGTTGTGAGCTATGCTGGTCGCATATGGCATAATATCCATTTTTGCATGACGATACTCATATTGGACTAAGTTCGAACTGTTCCTAGTACTCAGAAGCACGCAAACAAGTCCGATCACTTGAAAAATGTTGGATGTAGATACACTCAATACTTACATCACAATCAGAGATGCGTCCTTGGAGTGTTCCAGAAGCTTCTCTCGGATTCGTAGGTTTTTGTACGTCTGCAGCGAGAAAGAAACAAATGCTTTAATTGTTGTCAAATCACTGTATCATAAACAAGAGCTGTGTCCCATACTGCACCTTGAGGTCGCACATCAGCTACTACGTGTAGAATACGCCAATCGAAAACCTCATGACGAAGTCACGGTCCATTGATATTTGACAAAGTTACGGAAAAGTGTTATTTAAAAGAAAATTCCTAAGTCAAAGGCCGGTAACTTCGTCAAAAATCAATTGACCGGAACGTATCTTGAACTTGATCTGTAAGTCATGCAGGCAGACGCACAAACACCAAAAATCAGGTAAATATCTGAAAGCGTTTAACAAAAAAAATAATCCGGAAACGGAATGCCGGACGGACGGACCGACATAAGGACGGATAGTGCGACTGCTATATGTCACCCTACCGGGGGCATAATAAAAAATCTATGATCAGACAAGATAAAAGGGCCTTGTTCTACCCAGACGGACCCGGGCGGCACATGGAGGCATTTTCAATAAACCGTCGTAAGTTGCGTACGATTCATAACGCAGTTGCATGGTTTTTGTAAACGCAAAATGTTAAGATGTGTTGTGAGAATCGAAACTCGCCATATCAGTTTATCGGAATTTGCTTAAAAATGTGTTATATCGAGACTTGTTGGATTCCTTTAACATGTACATGTTTTTACAGCTCCATTATATATGTATCGTGAAACAAGAACACACCAGTATAATGATAGCGCCACACAAAGCAATTGTAACGACACAATAAAGATCGCTCATACGGGAGTCGACGCACGCACACATATTCAATTGAAAACCAATTAGTTACAGAAATTAAATCGACGCTTTGCAAACAGACCCTCCTATTTTTCAGGGTTTCCGATGGTAATAGACCCCTGATTAATCGCTAAGAACAAATCTAATTAATCTAACACACGGTTAGTAACATCTATGGGTAAACAGAATTACCGGCAGGACATAATTATCTTCCATTCAGTAATTATTTTCCTTCCAGTTTTATCAGCCATATCTCCGAATGCTTTCTGATTGTTTACGTACAAGGTATAGAGATCTTATTTAAAAGCATTTAATTTAGAAACACTTTCCAATGTCTTCATAAATATGAATAATGGTATCAGAATTATATCTTCGTCGCCATGACATCAACTGATTTGTTGACTTTATACTATTTTTTAAGGTTTTGCCGTTTTTTATTTACATACGAAGAAAGCCATCACTGAAATTAATATGATGGCGATGATAACGACAATCGGAATAATTACGACGATTAAAGCTCACACGAACACGCGGGTAAGAATGTTACTAATATTGAAACCGAAAGACGTTCATTGTTATACAAACATAATAACGGAGGATGTTGATAACGGTGATGATAATGATGATGACGACGATGACGACGAATGATGGTGATGATTATATTTATGATATTGATATTGATGGTGATGGAGACGCTGCTGCTGTTGTTGTTGTTGCTAATGATTGTAAGGCTGATGCTTAAATGATGTCGAATCTGCTCATGGTCATGATCATCATCATCATCACGATCATGATGAGGAGGTGATGGTAAACTAGAAAAAAGGTCATCATCATCATTATATCATCATCATCATGATGTGGAAGTGATGGTTAAGAGGACAAGTCGCCATTATCCTCACCAGACTAATTATCATCACCACCAACATGATAACACGTTCTTTAACAACCACATAACCTTTATACACTTAGATCATTCATCCATTCTAAAGAAGCTTGCATGTGTCTTAGCTCCAATTTATCCTAATGACAATTTACTTCTACAGAAATAATTTTACCTGGCAATTAAGGATGCGAAAAAAAAGATTGTTTTTTTTTATATAAATAAATTGACATATTAACGGACGAATTACATCTTATTCGCAATATGTATAGCAATCAGAGCGAGAAATATTCATTGAAACGAACATTTTAGGAATACCTCTCCTATTTCTTATGTTCTCTTTAGTATTCTTCTCTTAACAAATAAGCTGTTGTTTAACGGCATTGATGTCACACAATATGTTTTCTAGGTGAAAAAATAAGTGCATGTATAAATGCTTTAAAGCATTTAGTCCTTGGAAATTATGAAATACTAGTAGTCGTATGAGAATTTATCTCTGTCAGTTATTTTATAATATTTCCATCGCTTCATATAATAAGTTGTAATTGTATCGATATAGATCTACCAGTCTAGTCCGTTGTTTATCACCTCTCAAAGTTTGAATTAATTAACGGTAATTGCGTTATTTATATCATCGACAAGATTAAGTGATTTCATTCATGACGTAGTTCAAATATCGGATTTTAAGGAGGTATTTAAGAACTGTTTTCAAAACATGATTTTTTTTCTAACTGCTTCTAAATGGAAAGCAATGAACTTGTGGTACGATCCTCGTCTCTTTTACCGGGACATAGCAGATTCGACTCCCAAAGTTTAAACTTATTTCACGAGGAATATGTCTTGTTTTTAGTTTTCTAGAAATGTAAGATAATGCATTTTTGCTTCGTGGAACCATTTTGTTACATAAAAAACAAATACATGAAAAAAATACAAATGTTCATATTTTTTTATGTACGTATTTCGTATTTGTTGCTGTATATCTGCTTTCCATATAATTAAATAAGAATGTGGGATATAAATAGTATTACATAAATTTGAATATAATATTAAATATATCTAAGAAAATACCAATAATTCTGTAACTGTATTTGAACTTAAACATTTCATTTAAAAGCTAAATTGCTTCCTGTCTACACCCACTTGTTTATGATTGATACGGTTGCTATGATCGAAAAGTTGTTATTGTTTATATGCTTTCTGTGATAACTATGGTTGTATTATCTAGTGAGGTAACTATGGTTACTTTCTGTTTGTACTCCACGAGGTCGGAGTCGGCGATCTTCCACGGATAATCCTCCTGGAACTCGCCCGCCTTCAGCCGCCATTCGTGGATCAACGTCTCGAACTGGCGGTAACTGAAAAAAACGTAACGTACCGATGACGTCGGACTGTAGCTTTGGTGAAACGTTATTGGATAAAAGTATTTGTACCACAATATTTGATAAAAGTGCATTTAAAAATGTTCATTCTTAATATAATGATTTGGTATTGAGTTTTTGTTAGTTTAACTTAAACACATACCTATTATATATCTACTNAGAAGCAATGTCATTGGCAGTATGTATGACACTGTACGTACGTTTTTAGATTTGGTTTCTTGTTCATCTCCGTGAGAATTGTCAGCTCCGAGAAGTTGATGCGGAACTTCGACAGCAGCGATGCCATTCTGAAAGGTTATTGTGATTTATATGTAATCATTATTATACCTGCCCGGTAATGTTATATTACTTATAAATTTAAATGTTGTTTTGATTTAATTCCGGTGGATTTTGAAAATTTCTATCCTCATTGTGTTTTAATAAATCATGGAATATCACGATTTCTGTCGTCATCGTTTTTTTTTCTCTAAATAAGCATTTTTTTATTTTTTGCTTATTGTTTATTTTTGTTTTTTAAACACCGTTGTAATGTAATTGAAGTAAAATGCAGTTTTGCCGTTGCAAAATCTGCCTTTATGATAAGAATTTTCCATAAACGGGAGGTAACTCTAATGACACATACCTCTGTTGGTCCTCAGTTACTTCCCCTTTCTTCGTTGCGAGACAAAACACTCTAAGCTTGGCGTTTTTCCACTGTTTGCGTTGACTGAGAATGTAGGGAATCAGTAACGTCATACCTGGGAAGAAGTTGCAAATTTGATATAACGAAACTTGTGGTAAAATACATGTACATGTACTTAAAATTGTTTTGTCTTATTGATCATATCTAGTTTAGGCAGATTGTAAACAAATAGCGAAAAACATCATGGCACTAACATTTTTACGTTATATTAACACAATGGTTTGTATCTATTAATTGAATCTTAGAATGTCCCCTAACGTCGTATATATATATATATATATGTCCGCTTACGTTACCAGACGTCAAATACGATGCCACCTGTCCCGTTTACGTTACCAGATGTCGAATATGATGAAGCAAGTCCCGCTTACGTTACCTGACGCCAAAAACGATGCCGCATATCCCTTTTACGTTACCAGACATAACATACGATGGCATCTGTCCAATTTACGAAGAAATCTGTCCCAATAACATCAAGTGCGACATGCATTTTGTTCCGCTAACGTTACCAGACGTCAAGTACGAGGCCACCTTTTCTGCTGACTTTACCTGATTTCAAATACGAAGGATCGGTCTCGGAAACGTAACGAATAGCTCATGAATATGACCAGAGGGGGTAATCACATGACAAACAAAATGGCGACGTCCATGCGTGACAGGTATTTTTCGCCGTTTTATACCCTTCATTTCTTTTATAAAATTTAAAAAAAATTAAAATACCACTCAAATTTCCAGCCATATCAGCAAGAGAGTCATTTGCGTTTATTTCTTACATATATTCGCTCTGGATCTCGATTTTACTCGATGCGTAATTTCTTAGCGGGGTGACCTTATTACAGCTCCACTAAGAAAATTCGCAGCGAGTAAAGTCAAGATATAAAGCGAATTTCAATACGAAATAGACGCTAATCACTTTCTTGCTGATATGGTTGGAAAGTTAGTGGCATTTAAACAATAAATGCAAGTAATACAGGGTTTTCTACGGCGGAAAATACCTGTATCGGCATGGACGTCGCCATCTTGTTTGCCGCGTGATTACCCCTTCTGACGACGTCCCGTGCCCTACTCACGTGAGCGTATCACTCACCTCCGTCATCATAGAGCCACCAGACGTCCACCGTGCCGCACTGGTTCTCCCGGAACACCGGCGCCTTCCGCTCAGCTCGGTCAGGCTCGGCATCGTCGTCTGTGTGCAAATGTTCATAGCTCAAACTTTTTTTTCGGTAAAATAGAAATTAGGTAATATGCACTTGTACTTTAAATTTATTATATAGCATTTCAAATCGCGGACAGCGTGACAAATTTATGTAAATGCATGTAAAACAAGACTTATAAACCAGTGGAGTTATATGGACGCATCAAGATGACTTTCACAAACTATGCCGACACATTAAATATCTGGTACACAATTATGTTCACAATTCCTGACTCACGGTATATATGTGTCGTGTTCTGAGAAAACTGGGCATGATGCTTGTGCGTTAATTGTCATCCCAGATTAGCCTGTGCAGTCCGCACAGGCTAATCAGGGACGACAATTTCCGCTTTTATAATTTTTTTCGTTTAAATGATGTCTCTTCTTAGCGAAAATCCAGTTTAGGCGGAAATTGTCGTCCCGGATTAGCCTGTGCGGACTGCACAGGCTAATCTGGAACGACACTTTACGCACATGCATTATGCCCAGTTTTCTCAGAAAACGACACATATAGATAATAACCTAAAAAAGGTCGGTAGTAATTCAAAAGAGCACAAACACACAATCTGATTTCGCAAAATACTGAAGCATTTTGTTTGAAAAAAAAAATATTGTAAAATATAACAAGCTGTACAGATATCAACATGTGAAATAATCAACATTAATACAATCAATGTTTTATTTTAGAGTTTCCAACACTCCCTTCAAAATAGTATTTACCATCGTTGAAATAAGAGACCTAAGCAAGAGAACTTAAGGACTTAAGAAATTAGAGTTTTAATACATGTTTTCTTCAAACAGACAACAATATGTTCAGATCATCAATGTGAAATCAAGCATATTTAGGGTACTCAAGAATATAAACTTACCCATTTAAGTAATTGTTCGTTGTTTAAAATAGTCTAAACTAAAATTAACTTCATTACAAACACCGCGGACCAAGATTGCAACTTTGAATATTCTGTGTGTTACCTTGGAAGGCCGCGTTGTCGATTCCCTCGTCCGTCGTTTTAAGCTGTTGAAGGGCAATGTTCGGCTGTCCGTTCATAGAGTTGTTCGTCTTGAGGTCGACTGGTTTGACAGTGACGTCGTTCTTTTGTGGCTCGTCATCTACAGTAGCAAGACAATGTGAGTGCAATGTTAATTGTGAGATCGGATTCAGCAACTGTGTATTTTAAATGCTGCTCAGCAGCATATTTGAGTCGCGTTCTGAGAAAACTGGGCATAATGCTTGTGCGTAAAGTGTCATTCCAGATTAGCATGTGCAGTCCGCACAGGCTAATCGGGACGACACTTTCCACCTAAATTGGATTTTCGCTAAGAAAAGACATCATTTAAACGAAAAATTTCATAAAAGCGGAAATTGTCGTCCCTGATTAGCCTGTGCGGACTGCACATGCTAATCTGGGATGACAAATTACGTACAAGCATTATGCCCAGTTTTCTCAGAACACGACATATTTGGTGTAAGCAACGTGAAGTTATGCAAAACTTCTTTTTAATTTAATATATATTTAAGATATGAAGTTTTTTTTATTTGGTTTTGTTCAATTTGAGTTGTATGGTATTATGAATTTGTTATAGTTGTTTTCGGTATTGTTTATACTTTACTATTTAAGGGGATAGCAGGGTTACGTAGAATCAGGCTCAATATGTTTGCGAATACGGAGCTTACCGGTAGTTTTTCTATTAAAGATTAGACCCTTTAAATGCGTCAGTACATTAACAATGAAATAAGAAACTAAAACGTTCGACGTTTATTATTCAAATACAGAATGTATTTATACATAGGAAATGAAATACGATACTTAAACGTTTGGGGTAAATAGAATCAAATACCGAATACATCCGAGCATTGGGAATGAGTTACGAAACTAAATCGTTTAGAGTAAATATAATCAACTTAAAGTGCATACCGTGCTCCTCCTCTACGTTCTCGTCCGACTCGTACACATCCGGATTATCGAGGTTAATGACGTCATCGGGCACCTTGTTCCGGTCGAAGCCGCCCGCCACGCGCAGGATTCCAACACTATATCGGAGGCCAAACGCGTCCCTGGAAACAAAATATTTATACCAACACTTATTTCTTAAGGTGCAAAAACAAGTAATTTCCCGCTAACTCGACCGACCCTGAAGTTTTGCGCCGACTTATACAAAATTAAAATATATTCCACGTTGACGTTTTAACTGAATTTACTTAACTTCAAGTCTACAATCATTCGTTTTACATTCGATTATATTTTTTAATCCTGTCAAATTTACTAAAGAAAAACTATTTAATAGAGATTAAGAAGAGTTATGAATTCCGTTGTATATTCTTATTAAATTGGGAATCTTAAAAAAAAAGTTTGTCAAGAAAAGCAGACATAGCTTACATATGTTTTGGCGATGTTGGTGGAAATACATGATTATTTAAGCCTTATTAGATTATTTATCAAAACCTGGAAAAAAAAACAGCTAAAGAGATAGATTTTTATCACTATATCTACTTCAAATTTAAATGCATTCAACTTCGTCGTCAACAAATGTTATGATATCAAAATGATATTCACATAACAACACTTTGGAATGCATGTACATACAATTTGATCAGTCATCAACGTAACGATATAAAACAACCTTTGATATCATGTATTAAAAACTGAATTAATACTCCATACGCAACAAGGGGTCTGGTCTATCACTTACTGTATGACGTTGAAGTAGTCAAGGACTTCGACAGGATCCGCCTTCTGCCAATCATTCTTGTATCCAAGCAACAGCGTGTTGGGGCGGAGCTTGCCGACTCCAAGCGCCTGTCAATTAAAACATGCATCAATAAACAAACCCTTGTGAGTATAAACTGTGACTGTGAGACGTGTAAAGAAAAGTATCCAGATTAAAAATGGCCAAGCAATAATAATTATTATTTTTTAACGTTAAAACATTCATGTGTATCGGAACATCTACTACATGTCATACCTCACTTGACGAAACATACACAATACACTGTATTTTTATCGTTTCAAAAACTATTAAACAGTATTTGAATCCCAATCTTTAGTGATGACTTATGCTCATTAACCGGATTTTAAGTACAATGTGCATATCAGCAGACATAGCTATGGTATTTCAGTACATAATTAGTAAAGCAGTACATGTTATCAAACAGACATAGCTATGGTATAAACCTGTGTGACCTATATTAAACCTGGTTTTCCCAAAGCGCGGCTCATATATGTGTCGCGTTCTGAGAAAACTGGGCATAACGCTTGTGCGTGAATTGTCGTCCCAGATTAGCCTGTGCAGTTCGCACAGGCTAATCAGGGACGACAATGTATGCTTTTATGGAATTTTACGTTTAAATGATGTCTCTTCTTAGCGAAAATGCAGTTTAGGCGGAAAGTATCGTCCTGGATTAGCCTGTGCGGACTGCACAGGCTAATCTGGGGTGACACTTTACGCACCTGCATTATGCCCAGTTTTCTCAGAACGCGACACATATTGTCGCCAAACGTATGTACCAGTAGGTTTTATGAACGCTCACCTGCAGTAAAACCTGTACCCCAGTCCGGAAGGTCGGTGCGCAGACACTGTTATAGAAGGCCTTGACCTTGCGATTAACAAACCACCGGTACGGGGACATTGACCTCGAGCGGCTCAGATGCTCCTCAAGGTCACCCTATGGGTTAGTTATAAACGCAATTCATAAGTCTACTAGTATGAATTTATATACATATTTATATGTGAATATTCCATATTGTTTTTTAACTCAATATGCAATTAAGAACTGAAATTGGACATTGTGCAATAGTTTTATATTTTTAATAATGAATTAGAATTTAAAAGATATTCGCTTGAAAAATGGTTTTGCTTACGGTTAAGTCGAAAATGGAAAAGAAGTGAACATATTTAATAACAGCCAAACAATGTTTAACCTGGAAAACATGACCAGAAATTAGCAGAGACTGCTTCTTAGTGATGGTCGCTGCGAAGTCGAGCAGGTTGGGTCTATTGCGCGGATATCCGGTGAGCACGAGGATCTGGGGCCGGAAGTTCTTGATGTGGTCATCGACGTTGATGAGCTTTAAAGTCGACTTCAAAGCGTCGCGGTAAGAATTGGCCTGCGTGGAGGAACCCCAGTTTACGTCTGTAAGGATGAGAACATGATAACAATATCATCAAACAGAGAAAAAAGAACAAATAACGGATAAAAGAACAGGACAGAAGCCCAACAAAAAAAAGAACAGCAAGAAAATATACCAGAAAAAAAAATAACAACACAGAACAGGAAATAGAAAAAGATGAAGAACAAAGAACAGAACAAAGAAAGAGGCGAAGAACACTAAGCAGAATAAAAAGAAAAGGAAAACGAACACATAGCAGGGAAACGACATGGAATAACACAGAACTTCAATTGAAAAGAAAGACATATCAGAGAAAAACAGAATTGCTAAATAAAATGGGGCCAAATTAACAAACTACGATGGAATACAATAATATAAATAATAATAAGAAACACTTAGCATTTAGTTTTCAAGATAGGGGTTTGGACTACATATATGATATTCTGACATGAATTGTATTAAACAATTAAACATGATACTTATATGATAATGGCACGCCTCGCACCTGGTTTGGTCTTGTAGATGTAGATGAAGATTCCGGCCACGATGACGTATGTGACAAGCGCCGCCCACCAGTTGATGAGGAACATGGCAGCCACGCAAAGCAACGACCCCAGCAGGCTCAGCCACTTGCTGTTCAGACAGGCAATGGTCACGTGACTATGATAGTTTGCATATACCATTACGTAGTAGTTATATGATTATTGACAACAAAATACAATGTTGGCATTGCATCAGCCCTGAATTCAGTATCCCATCGTTTAAGACTAAAATCTACTGTCTAATTAATGTTTTGATAATTTCACGTATCATAGGGAGAAACATGTATTGATTACGTTATAATGTTTATGTTCCCAAACACTGGTAAAAAAATAAGCTTTGCTTAAATGTTTTAACGTTTGAGACATTTAAGAATAACGTATGATTGTGATTGAAAGTTTTACAGTATTTAACCCTTTGCATGCTGGGAAATTTGTTGTCTGCTAAAATGTTGTCTGCTAAATTTCTAAAATTAGCATTTTCTTAGATTTTTTTCAAAGAATAGTATCAGAATAGCAAACAGTTTGGATCCTGATGAGACGCCACGTTCTGTGGCGTCTCATCTGGATCCAAACTGTTTGCAAAGGCCTTCAAAATCCGGTTCCAGCGCTCAAAGGGTTAACACAAACAACCAATTGGATAAGCAACGACATCGTAGTGGCCACTTACTTGTAGAACTTGTATCCGGGTCGGAAGCCAGGGGTGTTAGACATTGATGCGTTGAAGCAGGAGAAATTGACCATAGCGTAGGTCGTCAGGAAGAAGTTGGAGATGATGGGAGCGATAATATCCAGGGAGCCTGTGGAAAAAAACGAGAACACGTGCAATAGTTTAAAATGAAATGACTGCCCTTAACGCCTTTTGCTTTTTATACAATCTATGGGTCCGTTTTCTAATAAGGACCGGTAATGGGTGTGTTGGTGCAGATTTTGAAAACGTTCTCCGAGTCAGTATTATACTCCTGACTTCGACTAATGAATACATTTCGCATTCTTGAACGCTTGTTTTTTTGTTTGTTTTTTTTTTCTTTTTTGTAAATGTCAACAGCTTATTATGCGGTATCGAGAACAATGAAGATCGAACATGATCCCACTCACCGACCAACATCATGACATCACTTACAAAAACCGACCATGACGCCACTTTCTGCTGCAGAACTTGATGTAACTAACTGACACATACAAGGACAATCCTTACGGACGAAGGAGAACTGCCGCTTTCCGATCATACGGTCACTTACTTTGGAGCAGAAAATGTCGGCACTAACAGATACAGACCAATAACTACAATTACTTGCAATGAGATCATTGACAAAAACACAGACACACGGGGTGGAATCATTGCGACCATAACGCTCGTGTTATTTGCGTAAAATGTCGCAATGCAGCTTCCGTTGTGGTGGCAATTTCAAAAAATAGATGCAAAGGGTGAGTACGATTTTGTTTTTTACGTTTCTCGAAGACATACAGGCCTTAATTTCAAATCGGGGAATGCTATTCGATACGAATATTAATATTGCTTACTATTCTGGCAAAATTCTTGAGAAAAATCCGATATCCTAACCGTAAGAACTTTACAAAGGTTGGTTCATGTGATGTTGTCAATGAACAAGTCGCATATTTTTACGATATTATTATATGTTCGTACAGAAAATCCCATTATATATATATTTTTTTAATAACAATGCTCGGCTACAAAAAATATATCGTAACATCTGCTGAAAAGAATGCGTTGTACCCGTTGTTTATGAAATGTTGGGGTCGCAATTTATTGTTGTGGTGCTAATGTGAAGTAAATCAGAAGTCGCTCCACACTTTATATCATTAAAGGCCGCGGCCATGATTCAATATCTTCAAAAAAAAAATCGCAGTTAAAACTCAGATGTGACAGATGTTTCAATTGAAACAAGTGTTTGTACTTAGATACGTATAATCAACAGACACGACTAGAGGTGTTTTGGAGCAGTAATTATTATTATTATTAATTGACCTTTTAATCGCTGTTATTATAAATCACATGGAAATAATAAAAAAAAAATGATACGTGACGTGACGTGTATTGTCCTAACTATTTATATATAATGGATCTCTGGTATCAAAGTATGTATTATATTTAATTGTCTTTCGAGTTCAAGTCTTACATGCGTACTTATAATGATGTTACTAGTAATTTATTACACCGTCATATTTGGGATAATAAAATTGTGTATGATTTATTTTCAATGAGAAATCTACCATAACAATAGGACGACATCGATCTTCCGAGATTATATAAGGATGATGATTTTAACTATGAAACTTTGGTGATAATGATTATGGTGATAATGGTGACGATGCCTCTGCTGCTGATGCTAACGATAATGACAGTGATAATGTTGATGATTATAATTTACTAAATGTTATTGTATGGGCAATGAAAAAGACGATGATTATATTGTAATGAAAAATATGCTAACATGAAAGCACATAGGTTGTTGATGGTTTACGCGTTTATTATTTTCTCATTGATGATGATGTCAAAACGTACGACATTGCTACCAGATCCGGATTCATAGCGTCACTAGATATGGTAGCAGACACCATCTAAGTCAATATCAAATCACCGAATACCGCAGTTTGTTCGCTCCGGATAATAAGTTGGAAATGTGTCAAGCCCGTACTACGCAAATAAGCAAACAAGCGCACAATGTACATGTAACAAAGAACTTTGTTTAAAAAATCGCCTTTTTGGTAGTTCTCAGTCTCGTAAACGGAAATCCGTTCGGCGAAACCGGATAGCCCATACTGCTGACTAGAGGTCAAAAAGGATCAATGTACAATAGACTAAGTCCTGAATTCAGGGGATATTTGGAAAACAATCGAGCCTTCAGCGTAGGTTAGTGGTTTAATTGTTTCGTTTCCGAAAACTGATGGTCCGGGACTTTTCATCTTAATCTGCGTGCGCTCATACTGAGGGTTATAATTATCCTCCGATGTGTAAGGAAGGGTTAAACGAAATTGTGTGAATAGTCGAATATATAGCGAAGCATTGGATCATTGATTGGTGATTGATACGGCTACTCCTGTTTCATTGGTTTTTACTTTTTAAATTGCTATATTTACCGGTATATTGCGGGTTATAAGCTATTTTTTTCTTCTGTTTTACATCACATCAGCACCACAACAAAAAATTGCGACCACAGCATGTGCGCGCGACCACAACATTTTCAAAACAACGGGTACAACGCCTTCTTTTCAGCAGAGGTTACGATATTTTTTGTAGCCGAGCATAGTTATTTAAAAAAAAAACGAATATAAAATGGGATTTTATGTACAAAAATATAATAATATCGTCAATTATGCGACTTGTTCATTGTCAACATCACATGAACCAACCTTTGTAAAGTCCTTGAGGTTAGGATATCAGATTTTTCTCAAGAATTTTGCCAGAATAGTAAGCAATATTAATATTCGTATCGAATAGCATTTACCGATTGGTAAATTAAGGTCTGTATGTCTTCGGGAAACGTACAAAACACAATCGTACTCACCGTTTGCATCCATTTTTTGAAATTGCCACCACAACGGAAGCTGCATTGCGACATTTTACGCACATTACACGAGCGTTATTGTCGCAATGATTCCACCCCGTGAGACAGTAACGCCACTTACTTACTTCACTTATGCCGTCACTAAATGATAAGGACTATGTCGTCAATTACTGGTACATACCATGATGTCATGTAACTGATAGCTACAATGACGTCATTTACAGAAGAAAACAATTAGTACAATCCCTGTGGACATTTGTGTGATTTTTTTTGTCCAGAGCATTTCTTGGTTGCATTATGTAGGGGATTGATTGAAGTTCAATTTTAGTCAGGGTGGACTGTTTAATTCCTGGTCGTTTCCATGGAAACTAAGATGGAGGCCATTAGAATGTCATTTTTTAGGGACCATACCTGTCCAAATCTTTAGTTTTATTCGTTTTATATGCCCAACTATTTTGAATTAAATTCCTCTGATGTTTCAAGCACTTATATTTGGCTTTCAGATTTACTGTTCATTGAGGTCAAGAAAGGTCATGGTCAAGGTTATCTAAAGGTCAAAATGTAAAAAATGCTACAAAATTATGGTTTCTACCCAAAACTAATGTTTATTATATACAAATTTGAATCGATATATTCTCAAATAGTGTTTTTAAACAAAGTGCAGTAAGTACTGAGAAGGATTTTTTTTATTTTAAGGTCATAACTTTAATAGTCTTCAAATTAGAAGTCATTACGTTGCACCATTCAAATACGTAATTTTGTTCAGCAACTGATATTATAGTAGGGTCAATATATGAAAAAAATACATTCAACCACCACAAAATTGCTACAAAAGGTATTTTAACTGATCCTGGTAGGGTAGAAGGTCCTTTAAAACATATCACAAGTTTACCACAATCGGACCTCCCGGATTTGTTTTTCAAGATGTCCGCCAAGTTGGCCGCCAATACCTATTAATGATCATATGATGATAACTATGTAACTATACAAACAAATTTGATGAATTTAGTGTCTATACCTAGGTTTCAAGGGGCAAAGAACACATAAAGGTGATCAAACATTGTTTACGTTAACAATAGTACACACGAATCCAACATGGCGCCAAAAATGGCCGCCAAGATGGCCGCCAAAATCTATTAATGATCATAACTATGTAAATATCCACTCAACTTTGATTATTTTGGTGGCTATACATAGGTTTCATGGGGAAAAGAACACATTAAGATCATCAGACATTGTTTAAGTTTATTATATTACACACAAATCCAACATGGCGTCCAAAATGGCCACCAAGAAGGCCACCAAAACCTATTTGTGATCATTACTATGTAACTATCCACTCAAATTTGATGAATTTGGTGTCTATACTCAGGTTTCAGGGGGCGAAGAACACATTAATATCATCAGACAAAGTGTAAGTTAATTATGTTACACAGAAGTCCAACATGGCGTCCAAAATGGCCGCAAAGATGGCCGCTAAAACCTATAAATGATCATTACTATGTTAGTATCCACTCAAATTTGACGATTTTAATGTCTATACATAGGTTTCCGGGGGCAAAGAACACAGTAAGATCATCAGATATTGTTCAAGTTTATTATTTTACACACAAATCAAACACAGCGTCCAAAATAGCCGCCAAGATGGCCGCCAAAACCTATTTATGATCATAAAATATAACTATGTAACTATCCACTCAAATTTGATGAATTTGGTGTCTAGACCCAGGTTTCAGAGAGGAAAGAACACATTAATACCACATTTATATCATCAGACATGTAAGCTAAGTACGTTACACAGAAAACCAACACGGCGTCCAAAATGGCCATTAACACAATACGAAGGACCACAAGTCCATAACTTGTTACTCAAACGTTATGGTTGTAATGTAAAACGCCATAGTTTAAGAGACAAGGAACACTTTAATCGAATTGAGGTTATCACTAAGTAGTTGAATAATCATAAAATCCAATTTACGACATTTGGAAGAGGAAATAAACTAGCACATGACTTCATGATATGATCAGATTTTACTAACTACTGTAGACTTCATTTTATACCGTTGCTGAACATCATTGAAGATTAATTACGGCCTGAATAAACATGAGTTCTTTCAAAGGGTTAATATTATACACTTTGTATTCCTTTGACCATTGATTTACATCAAAGCGAAAGTAGATGTACGTATTGTCCCTTTCGGAGTCAAGCAGGATCAAGATGAGAAAATCTGTATCCTCGCCCACCAACCATGTGGTGCTACGACAGGATCGTTATACTGTTGCTTTAACAATTTTAACGTCTGCATCCCCTGAAGACAGAACAACATAGCATCCCACTTTAGTCAGTGTTGTGCTGATCAGAACAATCATGCCGGCCTTGTTTCTGTCACGAGACAAAAAGTCTTCTTTTTCGTGAGCATTCTGTTTCTTTGCTGAAACTCACAATATGATTCACGCTTGTTTCGTTGTCTCCGGTTCGTGTTGTCTTTGTTATAATGACATTCTTCGTAGTCATCGAACCCCACTGTCGCTTGTCCGTAATGCCTTTCTCTGAATCTACATAAGACTCGGCTATTGCGTTATATGAGTCGCCCTTCTCCATGGTCAACGATGCAGCAAAGTGTCACCATCATGCATCTGTTTCATGAATACAGTTCATTACAGCCTCACATGATGTGTCTTCAGAATACTCTCAAACTGCCTGAGCGATCTGAGGCTTATCTGCTGTACAAAGAATGTTCTTGGCTTTAAAGCAGGCAGCAGGAATCGATCTCAGCTAATAAGACAATACGGCTGCAAGGGAAGGATCTCCAGATTTTGACATCGCCAGGTAACGCTGGAACAGAAAAGCAGGATAAAAAGCACGGTCAGAAGCGATCTTAACAGCCAAGCTATTCCCAAGAGCTTTGGCTATGTATGTTCTCGTGAATTTATAAGCAAACCCGACTTTCCTTATGATATATCTTATGATAGTTTTCCCAACCGCCTCAATTGCATGAACATTCACATCTGACCCAGCCACTATCCAATTGACCATGTTTCTCAGAGTAGGGTCAGCTGTGTATGGTGAGCAGGTTGTAATCTGTGTCTGCATTTTCTCTAGATCAGAAGAATCCCATTTGATGCACGCCTCAGTTGAGTCTTTGTGTTGTGGACTTGTAGTATAGGTCAGGTCTTTGAAATCCTGCATCGCACTGTTGTGCTCAGATGTTGCAGATAGGGTCCAAGGGGTTTTCATTTCCTCAGTCATTCCTCTGCCACGAGTTAGACCACATGTGCTCTATAAAAACATCATCAATGTTTGCTCAATGACAAGATCACGTCCTAGCCCAGCCCAGCACATATTGCTCTTACGAACAACGTGAAAACCAATACCGAACTTTTGATAAACGTCTGGGTGCGTTTCCTCTAGGTTGCTTATTTACTGCAGATACATGTAGTTATAAGCAGATTTCAGGTTATGTACCCAGCTGCAGCAAAGATGGATAGCAAATCGGGCACTGTCTGCTAATGCATCAGCCAACACCCAGTACGATATGCTTTAATCAACACCCTTGAATTTTGAATCATAAGCTGATAATTTAGCCATACTGTGCTTGTCTTTGAGGTCTGGGCAAGTTCATGTTTCTTCTTCTCTGTAGCCCTCTCGAGTTTGATCAAAAGCGCTGTTGACAGCTTGCACGCATTGTCCCCATTGTACATATTAATCATAGGCAAGAAATTGACTGACACCAACCCAGGGTACTGGCTTTTCTGATGCAAGATAAGCATCATTCCCTGCCAATTCAGTGTTGCCTGAAGCTGAAAAATATCGATCCTCTTGTTAAAATCCAGAAATCGCGGCAGGTCAAAACTATGGCGTTTCACATAACAAACATCACGTGAAAAGTAATAGACTTGTGGTCCTTCGTATTGTGTCGTTGGACGCCATGTGAGATTTTTGTGAAACATAATACACTTAAACTATGTCTGACAATCTCAATGTGTTCTTAGCCCTTCGAAACCTCAGTATAGACACCAATATCATCAAATGTGAGTGGATAGTTACATAGTTATGATCATTAATAGGTTTTGGTAGACATCTTGGCGGCAATTTTGGACGCAATGTTGGATTTGTGTGTAATATAATAAATGTTAACAATGTCTGATGATATTAATGTGTTCTTTGCCCCATGAAACCTATGTATAGCCACCAAAATAATCAAATTGGAGTGGATATTTACATAGTTATGATCATCCATAGGTTTTCGCGGCCATCTTGGCGGCCATTTTAGACGCCCATGTTGGATTTGTGTGTACTATTGTAAACTCAAACAATGTCTGATTATCTTTATGTGTTCTTTGTCCCTTGAAACCTAGGTATAGACACCAAATTCATCAAATTTGATCGTATAGTTACATAGTTATGATCATTAAAAGGTATTGGCGGCCATCTTGGCGGCCATCTTGAAAAAAAAATCAGGGAGGTCCGATTGTGGTTAACTTTTGATATGTTTTAAAGGACCTTCTACCCTACCAGGATCAGTTAAAATACCTTTTGTAGCAATTTTGTGGTGGTTGAATGTATTCACATACATTTGCGTCACTTTCTAACGCAGTTCATCACGACGTCATTAACCGAAGGAGACAATTTCGTCACTTACCAATGCAGACCATGCATAGGCAGATAAAGAAGCATAGTATGTAGGCGCGCCTTGGATCCCCGTTTCTTCCATATGTCTTCGCAAACACGTGGATGAAAGGAAACAGTCGGTCGATGCACAGGGCCTGTAGTGGGAAAAAAGATGGTGTTGGTTGGTTGTGACGATGGTGTTGGTTATGTTGATGACGGTGGTAATTTAGTTGTTGATGCTGTTGATGTTGACGATTTCGTTGTTATAACTGGTGTTGTTGTTGTGATGATTATGTTGTTTTGTTAATGACGTTGTTGGTGATTACATTCCTACTGGAAGATCTAGTGAAATTGTTGTTTGTTTTGATAAGTTGTTTTTTTATGGCATACGACTTTTTTCGCATGACGCGGCTCATTTGAGATATGCAATGTATTTTATTAACATTCATATGCTCACGTGAGGATTGTAGATGGTGTAGCATATGATTAATGTCCTCTCGTATGTTTATTAATGGTTGCGTACTGGGTAGTTAACAGTGAAAGTGTACTAATAAACAGCCTAACTAAACAATTCACTTTTTAAAAAGTGTGAAAGAGTGTGCAATTACAAAACAACTCTGAGTGTAAGGTCTATAAGACGCATCATACAACGATACAATGTATATTAAATAATAAACCATGTAAATGACTATTTTGTCTCTTCAATTTATTATAATAATGTTATAGTTCTTATTGTTGATTCGTATGAACTGAAGATCTGTTTATTCTACCTCCAAGGTTCACGTGACATTTAAATTAACCGGCTTGTGCCTACTGAAACAAAGCAGGCAAATCTCACCAACGATTGTATAGCACATTTAGTAAATGATAATACACCATTTGGTTGAAAATTCCGGGATCCATTCGTATGTGGACAATGTCATAATAGTAGGGTCAATATACACTTTGACCCAAAAAGATTGCTACAAAAGGTATTTTAACTGATCCTGGTAGGGTAGAAGGTACTTTTTAACATATCAAAAGTTTACCGAAATCGGAATTCCGGAAAGTAAGTAAGATTGCCAAACCTATTTATGCTCATTACTATGAAAGTATCCACTCAAAGTTGATGATTTCGGTGTTTTAGTGGCAAAGAACACATAAAAATCAGCAGACATAGTGTAGTTTATTAAATTACACAGAAATCCAACATTGCGTCCCAAATGGCCACCGACACAATACGAAGGACAACAAGTCCATAACTTTTGACTGAAACGTAATGAGTGTTATGTCAAACACCATAATTTCGATACAAGGAACACTTTGATTGAATTGTTGATATCACTTTAAAGTTGAATTATCATAAAATCAAATTTATCACATTCAGCATCCACAATCACCTGATATACAATCACCTTTGTCCATAGCATTTTTTGCAGAGCGTTATTTTGTCGATTTCGTTCTCCTCCTCCTCAGTACCAACGTCTTTAGAATTGTTTGGATTATCACAGTTTTCAGTTTGGCATGGGCTACATACATCCTTACAGGGGAGTCCAAAGCGGCTGCATTGAGAGGATCTCCATCCGACTGAACAGTTACAATGGGTGATTTTCTTCAGATGCAGCATTGTTTTTGGTCATGTTTGGAATTAACTGGTCGTTGTCCTGTTTCCATCCGCTTTCTGTCGTTTTCATATCATTTTCCATCAATATAATGATTTGATAATATACGCGTTGGCTATGGAATACCGTTGCATGCGATGATGGTGGAAGTCGCTCAAAAGTGACAAATTTATTTGGAAGTAGACACTTTCGTGGTATAAACGTTAGTGCGCAGTGATTCTAAGGAATCATTGGGGCTGCTACCAAACAGATCAACCATCAAGCAGTTGCCAAGATTTGATATTTCCTCCTGATACTTTTGTGGAAGGAAGAAGGAACTAGAACATGACTTCATGATAGGGACAGGTTTTATTAATATCCGAAAGACTGACTTTTGTCCGATGCCGAAAATCCTTGAAGTTGAATCACAGCCGAAGTAAGCACGAACAAAGAGCAACTGATTGCACACTTTGTCTCCTCAAACGGTTAATAGTATACAATTTGTATTTCTTTGACTGTTTGTTAACGTTAGAGCGGCAGTAGATGGTCTTATTGCCCCTTTCGGAGTATGGCAGGAGAAAGTTGATCAAATCTGTTTCCTCACCCACCAACGCTGTGTTGCTATGACGGGATCGTTCCACTGTTGCTTTAACAATACCAACGTCTTCATCCCCTGGTGACAGAACGACATGACATTCCTTTTTAGTCAGAGCTGTTCTGATCTTAGTAGGGGACCGTCTTCGTAACCATCGAACACCACTGTCGCTTGTCCGTTATGCAGTGAAATCTGCATAAGACTCGGCTATTGCTTTATATGTGTCGCCTCTTGTCCACGGTAAACGATGGAGCAAAGAGCCACCATCAAGAACGTAACAATATGTTTCAGGAACACAGTTCATCACATCCTCGTTTGATGCGTCTGCAGCATGGTCTCAAATTGCCAAAGCGGTTTGAGGCTTGTCTGCTTAAAGAAGTATCTACTTGGTTTCACCGTGGGCAGGTGGATGGGGGCTCATTTCATACGACAGTGTGTCCTCCATATTTTGACACTGCCAGGAAACATTGGAACAGAGGGGGATAATCAATAGCACGTTCAGAAGCAATCTTAACAGAGGAGTTATTTTCAATAGTTTGGGCTATGCTTTTTTATTTTGAATTTATAAGAAATTGCCGACTTTCCTTTGATATCTCTTATGATCAACCGTCTCAAATGCATAAGCATTCATATCTGACATTGCCACTATCCCATTGACAATGTTTCTAAAAGTAGGATCAGCTGTGGCGGGCGAGCAAGCTGTAATCTTTTTCTGCAATTTCTCGATATCAGAAGCATCTCTTGTGACGCCCGCCTCAGTCGAGTCTTTGTGCTGTGAATTTGTAGTAAAGCTCTGGTCTGTGAAATCCTGCATCGCACTGTTATACTGGGATGTTACAGGTGCAGATATGGTCCAAAGTTTTTGCATTTCCTCGGTCATCCCACAGCCACGAGTCAGACCACATTTTCCCCTTTAGAGACCTCATCAATGTTTGCTCAAATACAAGATCGCTGCTTAGCCCAGCCCAGCACTGATTGATCATACGAACAACGTGAACAACCTCAACGAACTAGTGCGTTCCTCTAAATTGCTCATTTGCTGCAGATACGAATAAGCAGATCGTAGGTAATTGAAGTGCCCAGCTGCAGCAAAGACGGATAGACAATCGGACACTGCCTGCAAATGCATCTGCAAACACCCACTACGATCCACCTTGATCAACATCCGTGTCATGCTAACCATAAGCTGATCATTCAGCCATTATTGTCATGTCTTTGAGGTCTTGGCAAGTGCACGCTTCTTCTTCTCTGTAGCCGTCTCGAGTTATATCAAACATTTAGCATCTGCTAGCGTCGTCTTGCCCTTAGAAAAGGAAGAGTACAATTCCTTGGCTTAATCTAGCAATTTCTTTATCTCGGGATCTTCCTGTGTCATTTCGGTTTTAATCTTGCTGTGTAGGCACTTATAAACAAGAAAATGACCCCAACAATCCTTCTGGACAACTTTACTTCTCACAATATGTACAATATTGCATTTGCCTCATAAACAGTCTCAGGTATTTTTTGAGACCTGTGCCTTCCATGAGGGGTCCTTTGGCCCCAGCAAGTTCATAAGTGTATGAAAACACCTCAATATTAGTTTTTCAGGCAACTACTTTGTGGCAAATCAATGATGATTTCGGCAGCCTTCCAAAACAAGTGTTGGCCGAACGTCACAATTGTGGCAAGGTTGTGCTTCATGGTAAGGTTGCAAACAAAGTCTCATGTTGACAGGATGCACGATTCGTCCCCAGAGTACATATTGATCATAGGCAAAAACTTTTGTCTTCTTTTTTCAATGCAAATCAAATGGTGTACAATCAAGGGAGGTTGACAAACATATTGGACTTAACTTACAGTGGCTCATTTTCTTAATTATCACGTTTGAGTCCGTAGCACGTGTGGGCTTTGTGTTTGCGGCCCATTGGACGCCATGTTGGATTTCTATGTTGCGTTATAAACTAACATAATTTTTTTATTATCTTATCGCGTCCTTTGCCCCCTGAAACCTAGGTATAGGCTACTAAATCATTCAATTTGAGTGGATACTTATACATAGTTATTATAATATCATAAGTCGGTTTTGGCGACCATCTTAAAAAAAAAACACTTTCCGGAGGTCCAATTTTAATAAACTTTTGATATGTTATAACAGACTTCCAGCTCTACCAGTTCAGTTCAGATACATTTTGTAGCAATTTTTTTCATATATTTACCGACCCGACTGTAAGCCATATTTACCTCGGAATAATATTTTAGATGGCGCATACATCAGCAGCTATGATACCATAATTCAATAACGTTTACTCATAATCTTTGTATTCTGAAAACGGCATTTACTTCAGTAACACAGTTTTGTTGTTGTTTTGTTGGTTTCAAACGAAATATCTCGTCTCTTAAATTCCTCAGATGTGTAATAAAGCGTGACCTACAAACATGCTTACCTGGAAAATCTTTGGAGCGCTGACCAAACTGGCTAGAGCAGACGACAGAGTGGCGGAAAATACTCCCGCAAAAATCAGAGGTCGCCAAGCGCTTCCAAGACCAGTAATCTGCAAAACAATAGGCACATTGGATTCCAACAAAAAGGATTGCAAAAAAAAATAGTCACAAGAAAAGTGTTAAATTTCAAAAAGTTTAATATTTTAGAAATGCAATGATCTTGCGTGTACTGTGGCTTATTTCGTTCGTTTCCGTTACCGCGAACGGTTTCCGAGCATGTGAGTAAAACTACCATACTTTGGTCAAAATCAAAACAAGATAGTTGAACCAATATTTACCTTTTACTACAAAAAGTGCCTCTGTGGTGTAGCGGTTAACCATACGCTTTACCACCAAAAACTATGTTTCGATCAAGGATACATCAAGAGAATTTCTATTCTTAAACTTTGAATTTTCCTTCTGCCGATTTTTTTTTTTTTTATTTATTTTTAAAATGACTTGCGACTAGAAATTAGTAATTTTGTTCTGGTTTTCTGAGTGAAGATAACAACAACTGTGTGATTATATTTTCTTTCTTCCACTTGTTATACCTCATTTGCTACCATGAATGCATATGTTGCGTGTTCTGAGAAAACTGGGCAAAATGCTTGTGCGTAAATTGTCATCCCAGATTAGCCTGTGCAGTCCGCACAGGCTAATCCGGGACAACACTATCCTCCTAAACTGGATTTTCGCTAAGAAGAGACATCATTTAAACGAAAAATTCCATAAAAGCGGAAATTGTCGTCGCTGATTAGCCTGTGCGGACTGCACAGGCTAATCTGGGATGACAATTTACGCACAAGCATTTTTCCCAGTTTTCTTAGAACACGACACATATAGGATGCATGTATGTATAAATTTATTCCAAATAAGTATATATAATATAATGCTATATCAAGGTCCATACGCTATTATTATGCTTTATTATTATGCTTTATAATTATGCTTTAGTATTATGCTTTATTAGTATGCTTTATTTATGTGTATAATGGTGACTTTTGCAATAGGGAATAAACACAGATTTAGGGTCGTCAACTTGCAATGTCTAAGAATTCTTAACTATTTGGAAAAAAATCTTAGACTTTGATTTTGGATGCAGAAGACCATGTCAATACGAAATACCGGTTCGCAAAGAAAGAACGATAATCATAATGTCGCATTACCGTTCTAAAACCATAAGTTTTATAATAATTATGACACATAAACTTGATTTATAATTTCATTAATGGTTTTTTGGTCAGTTACGCTTTTTACCCCAAAATCATACAGCAGGCCGAATTTACACGCAGATTCGCCACACTCTTGGATTGCCTCGAGAGTCGGAACCGGAAGTGACGTTATGTTCATCGTTGTATTTCCGGCCGCCATGGTTACGGCGGATCCTACCGCCTGGAGCGCCATACTGCCTCCCATTGCCCAGGCCATGGCGATGTATGTTATTGACGTCAGAAAGATGGCAATGAACGTCCCCTTTGGGATGGCCACTTGGGGATCCTGCACAATTAAAGCCCCATTAATACTAAAAAAATCAACGAAAACTTCGTACAATATTTCGTTAAATAAAGTTACGCAATAAAAATTCATTGTTCCTAATAGCAATAGCAAAAATCTCAACGCCAGATGTGGTCTGGTACCATGGATGTTTGTAGATACAAAATGCACGTTTTTTTGCGGCATAAAAACTTCATTTTAAATTTCCCGCGACGATATCTATTCATACGACACATGAAAACTAGCATGGTACCACTTACCATTGGGTTACTTTATTTTTTAAGAAATACTTTACGAAATTTGCGTTGATTTTTGAGTATTAATGGGGTTTTAACAAAGCATAATTGATCTAGCATACTCCCTAAACCTTGATGTATTGTTCATATTTAAGCAATAGTATAGCGTATCATAACAAGGATATAAAACGTGACACAACAATGCCTTTTCCAAAAACCTTTTGTGTGACAATAATGTATCATTTATGAATTTAATTAAACAATTTTATGCTAGTGAAATGTTTTCATTGTTTTAAATACCGCGCACGGTTTAAGTAACATTCTTTTATTACATACCTATATGTAAAACATAAAACAAAATATGTTCAATGAATTCTGATACGGATTTTAAAATTTTAAAATGTGATAATCTTGTCCAAATTGTAACATTGGACTGGTTAGTTCGGCCGAAATACTGATTGGACAGTTGACAAATGAGATTTTGCAAGACAATTAAAAAAAACTTCTTCGAATTAGAACATGTTACCTACGTAGAGTGTCTAGTATATTTGATCAGTTATGCATTATGAATGCAAATAAATATCACCGGAAAGTTACCTTAAGATCACCGGAAATGTTTGCTCCTGCCAAAATCCCGGTGGCTGATGGAAAAAATATAGCGAACACCGAGAAGAAGTTGTGTTCCTTCGAGAAGTGGGGCATGAAGTTGGTCTTGAATGTTTCCCCTAAACACGAAATGTAGTCATAACTTGTTAAAGTTATTATGGACATATACGAAAGTTTTGCCTGAAGCCTAAACGTCTCTCTGTTTTGGGCCGAATGTACAAAAGGAAGAATATATGTTAGATCAAAATGCAAACAATATATCTTTGAGCATATCCTGAAGGATTCTTCTCAGCTGATCTTAAAATTAGTCAAACATTTGTTCACATAAAAAGTAATTCTTAAAAACATTAATACTTTTTTTATATTTACACTGAATTATTCTTCCCTTACAATTTACTGAAATAGCATATAAACGTTTTTGTCAGAATTCTAAATTATTCATTTTTGGTGTTAAAATTTGAATTAAATATACAAGTATTGATTTTGTTCCGTAATTCTACACTTAGATACCAATTCAAGAACAATGACGTTGTAAAGAAAACCATGTCGTGCGTTCGTACCGCTGTATCCGACGACCCCCTTCCACCGCAGCTCGTCACTCGGGGGAAGGAATGTGCCGACGAAGAAGTTGACAAGAGCGGCGATCAGGATAACCAGTAAAAAGAGCTGGGCCTGAAGCAGAAAAAAAAATCATGCATTCATAAACGGAGAGGGGAAAGGAAAGAACGCGGCAAGGATCATAAGCAGCCTGAGCTTGATCTGCAGCAGACGACAAACATGAACGCATTACCTGGCATCACGAGTTAAGCCTAATGCAGACAATACATATGCATACACGAACGTGGAGGTTTGAAAGGGACATATTACTGTTGAAAGTATGCCGCGGAGTATACTTAATCATGCGGGAAATAAATCAGAATAAAAAATACAGCGATCGTATCTCTAACATCTATTGCCTAAATGGTCAAATTAAACCACCTCACCTCCATCTAAGTATATTGACTCCACGCCGCCCACTTCAATGCTATGAGGAAAAGGTAGTGTAGGGGAGTGGGAGCAAAAGTCATTGTGGGAGAGATGCTTAAATAATCTCGGTTTAGATATCCTGTGAGGTGTAAGGGGTTGTTGGAAGCCATGCGGACAATGGTATACCAATGTGTTGGGATAAGTGAGCCTTGTGAGAGTTGGGGCGAGGAGTCAAGATAGCCCTTCCACTACATCTTGGACTCCCAGTCTGCACTATGCCTCAAACTCCCCGACGTCAATTGCATATGCTTTATCATCCCACTCCAACATACAATGCCTTCTCTCGATAGCACATTACCATTCCCCTCGGCGATTAGACATCCCAATGTAACAGCAGAAGAATGGCCTCCAGCAACCACCTGGACTATGGTTATCTGTTTCCACTTCCGCTCTTATTAGACCTCCCACTATACAACCCCATTGCTTTCCTCTGACCCTCCCCCCAAAAAAACCAACAACAACAACATATACATAAATACCTTGACCTCCTACTATAGCACCCTAGGGTCCCATAGCCCCCCACACTACCACCATATAGAACCATGGCCCCTCAAACTCTATCAACCAATAGTACCTTGACATTATACTCTTTAACAGAGCCTATCACTATGTAGTATATATAGTACCATGGCCTCTCTCTATATCAAATACAAATACCACTACAAATAAAAGTACACTTATAAAGCGCAAACACTATTTGACAATATTCAATTGCGCTGTACACAGTTCTATAACTAAAAGCTCATTTGTCATAGAACACGCAAAATAAATATGTTTCATGTTTAGTTTAAAACTGAAATCCGCTGAACGTGCATTTCAAGTCTTTTGGATCTATCCGCCTTTTTTGTTCGAGTTTTTGGGATGTTGAAATTATTATCATCAATTGATCATCTAAGTGTGGACATTAACCAGTTGTGAACTGCTCTTTGATATAAAAAATGGAGCGGTTCCGCATTGAGTTATACACATGAGCACGAGTATCTTGAACATTACACGTCCATGGATTGGGAGCAAGTGTAGTGTCCTGAGGATCGCCTTGCTTGGTTGATCGTGCGAAACATCGGCGAGAATTCTGGCTGCTCGATTTTGAATTCGCTGCAGTCTGGTAATCTGCTATTTTGGTATTTCAGTGAAACGTCCGTTGCAAAAGTTTAGGTGTGAAAATGAATTAAGGCCGGGTAAAAGGACCTCTGCAGTTTTTTTTTGATAAGTGCCTACGAATGGTTTTGAGATTTTTTAATAGTGCGCTAGCGATTTGAGATTTTTTTGATATGCTGATCAAAACATAAAGTGCTATTCATTTATTCACCAAGGTCTCGAAGATGATCTACGCATTTAATATCAAAGCCACCAATATATATACAGGAAATATTTATTTTTGACAATCTTTGTTTGGAACCGTAAACAATAATCTCTGTTTTTGAATTGTTCATTTTCAATTTGAATCGAGTCATCCAGTCAATGACGTCTTGCAAACAATTACCGATATGTTGTTATACTGAAGCTTCATTTTGAGGATTTCCAGGTTGAATTTTGAAGGCAAGTTTGTGATCGTCAGCATAATCATACAGACCTGCTGGGTATTTTTGGACAACCGTATTCAGCGCAACGATGTATTTGGTGAATAGCACTGGACCGGCACTGGAGCCCTGGGGAACACCGTACTTCATGGGTTCATACTTTGAAGAAAAGTTATTTACATCAACTCGCATTGATCTTTTAGTCACATAAGATTATATCAGGTTAAGAGGCGTTCCTTCAATTCCAAAATCCTTTCGTATGATTGAGATTGTCATTGGCATCTCAATAGTGTCGAAGGGGACACTAAGATCAATCATAAAAACCAATGTTACTTAGTGATTATCAATCGCATTCAGAAGGTCATGATGCATTTTGAGCATAGCTGTCTCATCACTGTGGTATTTTTGATAAGCACTTTGATTGAATAGCAGCAAGTTGTTCCTTTTAATGTGATCTGTCATCTTCTTAAATGCAACCTTTCAAGAGACCGGCCGATAGTTTGGTAGTTCTAGTGTCAATTCCGGTTTCTTTAGCAATAATGATTTTATTACCGCACTTTTCCATTCGTTTGGAAATACACCTTCCACCAGGGATCGATTAATAATATATGTGATAGTTGGGATAACAAATGCCAAATTGTCTTTTAGCTGTACTGTTGGCATGATGTCTAATGCACAGGTTGTTGACTTTAATCTTTCAATCAGTTTTTCAACTTCGGTTTGAGAGATTTGACTGCATTCTACCAATCGCACACCCTCAAATGTTTTCTCTTAATTATCAGTATATGTGTCACAGTTAATGCAATTTTGTTCGTCTCTCAAATTTGATATAATTTCCGAAAAGTACTTCTGGAAATCATTTGCTAATTGCATATCATCACATTGAGGCGGAAGCGGGTTGTCCTTCTTACGGCCAAGTAATTGAGAAGTTACAACGTATTTTGTTTTATATCACCCTCTGCATCGTGTATTTTGTGCTGAAAGTAATCACGTTTGGCTATTGAAACAGCTCGACAGTAGTTATTTCTAACACGTTTGTAAGTGTACTTTGCGACTCCAGTTTTATAATTTAAATTTATTATTTCATTTGATTGTCTATACTGTTTTAACATGTTAAAATAACTATTGTTCCGTGGAACTTTTGGCCTGGAAATGATAGATTTCTCTTTAAGAGGGGATTTTTTTCTACTATCGACAACCTAGAATTAAATTCAAACAAAATGTCATTTTCATTGGCTGACTGTTCTATGAGCTGCTCATTTCAGAAAGATCCGTGTTTAAGGATGCTTTAGTCAATGCTGTCCAGTTTCTGCTTTTAACGTACTTTACAGTTAATGGCGGCTTACATTGCTCTATGTAGCAAGAAACAAAACAGTGGTCAGACAAAATGTTTCTATATACAGGGTTGGTGATCTTGAAAAAGTCGTCATTCTTCACCTAATTATCAAGTCCAACCTAAAAACATTCAAGTTTGTTGGGGCATTGACATGCTGTTCCAGTCCAAATGAGTCAATCACTGTAAAAACCGTTTCGGGTAATAGTCCGATCCACAGTCAACATGTAGGTTCAAATCGCCCACGATAACTACTGGTTCAGACCTTTGCGAGGAAAATTCTAGAAACTCCGGAAATTCGTTCAGTAACATAGCCTCTGTTACTGGAGGTTTTTTTCCGAATATGGCGGTCTATAGATGCCGACAGTAAAGAAAATGAAGTTATTGATATAAATTTTCCACTCTGCACACTCAAAGAAGGAATATAGTTTGTATGGAAGATATGAAACTCGAAGATTGTCTCTGTACACAAGGGGAATACCCCCGCCTTTTCTATCGGGTCTGGGAGCATCAGAAAGACAAAAGCCGTCCTTTGATAATTCACCTCGCACTACGTCATTATCATCAGTCCGCAACCATCTTTGCTTGACCAAATTTAAGTCAATGTGTTCCTTAAATACATGTTGTAAGAGTTCTGCAGATTTTACTCTCATTGATCTTGTATTAATGGTGGATATTTATAATCTGTTTTTCCGATGCTGGTTTACAGTATGTTGTATGTTGGTTCAAACTAAAATTGTTTTATATTGCTCAAGTTAACACAGTTCTTTTTTCAACATATAGTACCTTGACATTATAATCTTTCACAGAGTCTAACAATATATATACTACCATGACTAACACTCTATCAACCTAAAGTACCTTGTCATTAAACTCTTCCACAGAGTCTATCACTATATATAGTACCATGGCCTCTAACTATATCAACCAGTCGAACCAGCGCTTCTCACTCTACCAACAAATAGAACATTAAGCTCTTACTATATCACCCTATTAAACATATGTCTCGCACTATATCCCCATATAGAACATTGGCCTCGCACTATATCTCCCTATAGTACCTTGTGCTCACACTATATCACCATATGGCACATTGGCCTTAAAATCCATCAATTTATAATACCTTCGCCTCCCACTCTATCCTCTTATGATAACTTGGCCTCACATTCCACTCTATCAACCTAGTGTACATAGGCCTCCTACTTATACACTGTACCCACTCACACACAGTACCTTGGCCTCTCACTCTATCATCCTTAATTACCATGCCCGCCAACTCACACTCAGTACCTTGGCTGCCAAATTTCACTCAGTTCCATTGTCTTCCAATTCCACACTGAACATTGGCCTCCCACTACCAGGCGATGCATTGACCTCCCACTCTTACACGGTGCAACGGTCTCTTACTCCCATACGGTACATTAGCCGCCCGCTCCCACACAGTACATTGGACTCCCATTCGCACAAGGTACATAAGTCTCCCACTCCCACAAAGTACCTTAGCCTCACACGTCCACAAACCACCAAGGTATCCCACTCCCACACTGTATATTTGCCTTCAACTCCCACACGGTACATTGGCCTCCCACTACCACACACTACCCAGGCCTTCCACACGGTACATTAGTCTCCCACTCACATACAGTTCCGTGGACTCCCACTCCCACACACTACACTGGCCCGCCACTCCCACTCAGTATATTGGTCTGCCACTCCCACATGAAACAATTTGCTTCCCAATCCCGCACGAGGACCACGACCCTCACACNACACACACACACACACACACACAGTACATTGGACTCCCACTCCCACACAGTACATTTGCCTCCTTCTCTGATACAGTACCTTGGACTCCCATTCCATGCCAATGAGGATGACTGCAAGGCACACGAAGCATGTGGCAAGTCCGATGATGCGCACCTCATTAATGCTGTCCCCGGTTATGTGCGCGCCGTGCTCCTAATAAAACACGACAAGCAAGGGCTTAGTTCATGCAAACAACATTAAATTTACATAATATTACAAAATGTTGTTTGTTTTTAACTATCCTTCATTTTTACCAAACTTTATTTTCTTTTTTGAGCTTGACGTAGAATTTCTGAACCCATCATTTGCTTACTGCAAATTCAGGTTTGTTTGCAAACATTGCCCACTGTATCTACACACAAATACATACATTAAATGCAAGATTATTTTGAAAATGTACTCATTTTCCGAAATAAAACGTCTTTTCTCAAGTTTTCTGCAATCTCATTTAGTATTCTTCAATCTCTTTTTTGTGCTCCGACCGAGATGATAATGATAATAAAAAAAATATATATACTCGGTTTGAACATGAGAAAGATAATTAATAACGGTTATGGTGAAGAATTAGTTATGGTAAAGATGTATGATGATGAAGATGAAGATATCCCAGACGCTTCCACTCACCCACATGATGTCCCGGACGGTCTCAGCGAACCCGACGATGTGCATGGCGGCACCAATGGCGTTAGCGAGCGTGAACACGATCCCGATGGCGCCGCCGAACTCTGGTCCGAGACTGCGCGAGATCAGGTAGTAAGCGCCACCTGGGGGGAGACAATGAGGAGTTATAACTGCGGTCCAAGATTTCGCCATATCTTGTTAAAAGTTCCATATGGGGGCGTGACAGTCACGATTTAAAATAACAGCCCGAGACTGCGCGAGATCTTGTAATAAGTGCCAACTTGGGGACAGGAAGTGAAGTAAGAACTACAGTCTGAGACTTAGCGAGATCTTGTAGTAAGTGCAAACTGGGTGAATGGCAGTAAGGAGTAAGAACTACAGTCTGAAACTGCGCGAGATCTTGTAGTAAGTGACAACTGGGGGGTGGCAGTGAGGAGTTAGAACTACAGTCCGAGACAATGCGAGATCAGATTAACCTATTAAAGGAACACTTAGTAGTAGCAGGCAATGAATTGCATTTATTCTTCATTGTTGAGACAAAATAACCGAAAGAAAAAAGTCTAGGTCTGAGAATTGAAATATCAACGGACAACACTGCTTTGGGCACCTAAGATTATTATATCAAGATATATATCTAGTAACATTATTATAAAGATTACACCGCCAGTTTCGGTGGTAATGTATTGGTAACTTGGGGAAACTACTGACCTCCTTTCAACTCGCCGTTTGTGCAGATGGCGGCCATGGATATGGTGGTCAGCGAAGTGACCGTTCCGGACAGGAGGACAATCAGGGTGGCCAGTCCGATCCCTGCCTGACCAGTGACCCACGTGATGCGCAGGAACAACATCACACCGAACATGTTCATAACGCATCGCAGCTATCGTTGGGAAGAGAGACATTGTCATATTAAAGTAAAAAAGTCGCACTATGTTTTTTGTTATTCCTTATCTTTGAAATCGTTAGTACATGTAGCAATTTTACGCGTGAAAACATTATGTGATGAAAATATATAAGATTCGAGTTAATTATAAATCGAGTATGCATGTAGTGTGCTCACATGTGTGGTAAACTTCATAAATTCCAGGATCGTGTTTACAAACCTTAAAAAACGTAAATGTGTAGAGCAAACATGCTCAATAATATCAGCTTAAATATATAGCGCGGTAACGTTGTGCTAGTACGTCTATTTGGAGACTACCTTGACATTACTCTTTCACAAAGATATAAATAACATTTAAAAAAATAACATCATCGGGTGCGGTTGTAAGAAATGATCAATCATACCTGATACCTAATAACTTATGCGAGCCCATCACAATTTCAATATGAATGAAAATTTACAGAAAGATTATAAAATGTTAAACACCATTTATTGAAATTCGTGTGTTTATTATTCTTATTCGCTTATTTATGCGTGTACCCATGCATGAGTACTGATTGTAGTCATATAACAATCCTTCATTTGTGTTACATGAATATTAGCAATATCTTCTTGTTTTCGATCGCTGCTACAATTGGGAACCGGAGGCAAGGATGAAACAGACGTACTTCTGTACAACCTACACCTGTCCTTTGAGCTGTTCGAGCACGCTCTAAGGTTCCAAACATACAATTCCGTAAATGATCGATGGTCCTTGCATTCCTAGAGGATGTGCTCAGTCGTTGGCTTTTTCAAAGGAGCACTTTGAAGACGCCACGTGGGTAAATATCTTGTGCTTGTGTTTGTTAAGTCCTTTGTGTCTGTCCTCAGTGGGAAGATGATCACCTGTTTTAGTCCGAACAAATGATGGTAGCTATCAGTTGTTGTTTGGTTCTTTAACAAACATTTGATGATGGTGTTCCTAAACTTACTCTGATCTCCTGTTTTTCCTCTTCCACTTCCATCTTTACCATTGTGTCTGCCTCATCATGAACGTGTATCCCGCAAGGAGAGGTGATCTACTGGAGAACAATTCTGAAGTCTGTATTTGTTGTAGCGCTACTAAAAGGTGTGGCAGTTTGTTGGCTTTAGATACTTCCTGGCCTGACAAAGCATTTTTAGTAAGGAAGTCTTAGCCACTTTGCTGCTGATAATGTTTTCAAGGCTTCTATCTCCGTTGTTCACTCTGCCTGTCTGTCGTCTGGTTACTGCACGTGTGCTCCAGCTCCAGCCCGCCCTCTCTTGACTTCATTTGTTGCTGACCCATGTAGTCATGCCCTTATCCATGATTCCGGTGAATACCTTTTCTCAAGCATGACCAGCGTCAGTGCATTCTTGCGCATGCCACTTTGCTGATCGTTTGCGGTGAGATGAGGGACTATGATACAGATGGCGATGTTTTTCTGTGTATTTCTTTAGTGTGAGGAGATTAGCGGTAGCAGTTGTGGTTACGGTTCATGGGGCTCTAGCTGATCTTTATGCTTCCTCTGAATAGCTTGGCTTTCTCGGACAAAGCTAGATCTTTTCAGTCTTCCTTCTCATAAACTGTTCACTCATGCGTACATCAGATGATCCTTTGTAAACCTGGCTTTTGTGATCTGCTTCATGGCTTTGCATTCCTTTTTTTCTATAGTGGAGGAATGCCCTTTGTCTGTTCCATCTTTCCCATTGGCGTGGATCTCACTCTGCCGATTATGATGCGCAAAGACTGGTTCTGAAACGAGTCTGCTGTAAGAATTCGGAAGCCATCTTCTAGAAACAAGAGCTCTTGTCGTGGAAGAAATTTTAGCCCACCGAGACTGTCTACTGACACCCGTGCTTTACGGTAAGGCAGATACGATTTGGTCCAACGGTACAATTTACACGGATATCGCTACGGAAAAGTTTTAGAAGGAGCCCGTCCTTCCACACATTGACGAAGATCGTCTCCAGGTCCATAAAGTCGGTAAGAGTAATCTTCTTGGTCTGTAGTGCGTCTTTTATGAACGGAGCAAGGTGTGTTGTGTTGTCTCTCGTACTCTTTTATTTTCTGAAACCGACTTGCTCTTGAGTTATGATATTGTCTGTCTCCATGTACCACTACATGCGCTGTTTGACAATGCGCTCTTTGGTCTTGCAGGCTGATGCATCGGTAGCCCGGGAGTTTCGACTTGTTTTTCTATGTCGCTGAGGCACTATTAGTTAACCAGCCCTATTGCACTATTTAATGTTAGTACTATGACTCCTCCTCTTTGTTTTCGCTTTTGTTCATGTTGTTTTATGACCAGTGTCATCCGTTCTCCCTTCTGTCGTCATTGACGATCGCTTCTTTTACTTCGTCTTCTTGATGTCTAGTCCTCCTTCATGTCTGTTGACGATGTTGATACTGGCTGTTGCGGATATTTGATCAGTCGCTCTCATAAACCTTTCCCTGGCTCCACAAGACGAGTTCAAAGGACCACCAGTAGCTGGGGGAGGACTCCATCATTGCACGGTTCTCGGCAATTAACATGCATGTTGGGACATCACAGGGCGAGCGCCATTATATCTCCGCTACGAAGTAAAGGGGTCTTACTGGAATCGCCATGGATGTCTCTCCGCCTGTCCCCGTAGACACAAACTTGTCCGAAGGCGTTCTTCTATACTTCTCAGCGTACACATTCCAATTCGAAGGCATTGTTCTATATGATATGACATGATATGAAGCTGAACATGTGCGATTGTTATCATTCTTCATGAAACATTTCCAAAGAAATTCGCCTTTTTTCAACTCAGACATTCTATAACCTCAAGATTATGAATGCACACTAATACAATAACTTTTCTGGAACTAGAAGGTCTTAAGGTGTTATATTAGGTTTATCACATCGTTAAGTAACATTTGCAATGTTTTGTCTAAATATGCTCCAAGGGAAAAGGGAAACAAATGCCACTTCCTGGAATCACTCACACCAACAACGCCCACACGTTTGATATGTATTGTCCTCCACAAAATGTGTTTAAATAATGCCTATAGGGTCCAAAACTGGCCACATCGAACTTTAACACCATTTTTTTCACTAAAACCACGATGAATACAACATTGTATTTATGTAAAAAACTGTAGTCATCTACAAAGTTTTTTTAACCATGCCCCTTTGGTCAAAACTGGCTATAATCCAGAGGTTACTTTATTGTATGCAGATGCTAGATATTTCGACAAGCGGTGTTGAGGGTACCCTTCGTTACTAATGTGATCAGCTTTATTCGTATATAGACTTTAATGGGTCCGAGAAATCACGTTATCGAACATCTTGGTGCTTTTGTTTTTCATTTAGGACATATGACTCAATATCGTTTTCAACGCCTATCACCTTTTTAAAGGCCATTCTTGTTTAATGTAACTTCCGTTTTATTAATGAGAAATCATCTGTTAACACAATAAGACACTTATAAAAAAGCGTCTGTAACGCGGAAAATAAATAAGTTTGAAGTGTCTATGATGTATCGTTAAAATTGCCGTGGATCATTTACATACAGTAAAATATGCAGAGTAGTTTAAACACGTCGAAATAATCGAGTGATTAAGGTGCTTTTTCAAGAGGACTCGAGTCCCAGGTGGAGAAACTCCTTTTATTTTTTAGCGTTGATTTCTTGTTCTCATACATGTTTTTCCTACGATTAAATCTGCCAGGATATGCAATTGAAGGTCACATTTCAAATATACCAAGGTCTGTGAACAAGCCTCTTTGATAAAGCCAATTCCATAAGTGGATACTTTTTGTTTATCATGTTAATAAAGTGTAATGTAACCCTATACAGCTTACCAGTACACCTTGTGCCCAGCCGAATTTCAGTCCTCCTTTCTTCACGTCGGTTGCGTTGTTGCCTTTCTCTTCGTCGGCGGCGTCACACAGCTCGTCATCAAACATTGCCTTTGCTTCATCGCCTTTGTCTTTCTTAGTTTTAAAACGTATTTCAACATTTAAGTTTAACTTATGAACGATTCATACAAGAAAGGGAATAAGCAGGTGTGAATGACTTCGGTAAAAATGTATATGTGTGCTGTTTTGTATTCGTTTAAATTATATTTGAAAGAGACTAAAAACGTATGAGGCATTCTATAATTAACTCATATATTCGGTCAAAATAAGATATAAACAAATTGGTTTATACATAATATATTATGTATTGACATGCAAGGTCATTACTTACGCCGCTGTTTATTTATCATCATAGTACAACATACAAGTGAATGCAGAGCTCCAGATAAGTTTTCGGGCAATTGTTGTTCTACTCCTTGAATAACAATTTATTTCTTAAAAAAAAAACGTTTATTAATGCACGATTTAACGATTCACTACATAAAATGACAACTAGCACATTATGTAGGAAATGAAGATGAACGATGGTAATTGTTTATTAATGTATGCGTCTGACGCACTATGTATGATCGATGTTTGCTATCATCACAACATCACAAGTTTACTGAGTGTTATCACATTTGTACGGAATACCGTTAGGGCCATCGTGGCTACACATAAAAATCCAGAGGGCGAGAACGCGAGAGTACGATGACGAGAACGCGAGAGTACGATGACGAGAATGCGACAAAACGATGACGCCAGTGCGACAATACGATGGCGAGAATGCGAGAACGCGATGGCGAGAATGCGAGAACGCGATAGTACGATGACGACAATGCGACAGTGCGACAATACGATGGCGACAGTGCGATAGTACGATGGCGACAATGCGATAGTCATATCGTACAGTCGCNCCTTGGCTTCCTCCCGGAGTTGATAGAGCGTGGGCCTCTGGTTGTCGAAGATGCTGTACCGGTAGTGGTGGTGTGAGGGCAATCTCTCCCCCTCGTCTCCGCCCGAAAAGCCCCCGTCCGAGTAGTTGTCCAGAGAGAACACCGACGCCCTCGGATGCATCCTCCCGTGCATCTCGTGCATGCAGGCGTGCGAGATTTCTCCCGCCACTTTATGTGGAGAGAGGTAGAATGGCTCCATCGAAAATCTCCTGGAACGAGGTGCATCCACGTTAAACGGCCTTTGATATGCGGACAACTTCCGGACGTTCCCATGCGTTTGCGGTGCGACAGCGATCCCGCTGTATACCGGATAAAGCTTATGCCCCGGGGCAATGGAAACCCCATCGCCTGTCTGCGGGAAACCATTGCAGTGCGTGGAATTCTTGCGGCTATTTGGTAAACTGTGGCTTCCAACATCGCTGTGCAATGAAACTTTGGACTTTCTCCTAATTTTATCACCTTCGCTTTTAGAATCCAGTTTCGGACCACCTTTATTTTGTACTAACCCAGCCGCGTTATCACTGTTTGTGACATCTTTCGCATACGGTATTTGAGCGTCTGTGGGTGCATCCACATCTCCCGCTTTGAAATCATGCTTTTCCATGAGGTGCTTAATAGCCGAAGCTCACAAAGCAATTTTGTAATTAAATTTTATTTTTCTATCGCTTTTTACATTTACAAACAAATTAATTGTTTACAAATCTAAACTGAAACAAATACCAGTTTATGTCTATGCAGTATTTTCCCCACACGTTTGTAACGGTGAACCATTTAAAGACAAAAACAGACAGCGTTCTCTTCACAGCGTTAAAGTGTGTCGCACAAACGTCAATACAAGTTGTGTTTTTTTACAATTTCGTGTTCTGCAAGATGTCTGCATTCTAGATCTGTTCTGTTTAAACCAGTTAATTAAGTAAGACGCATTTTTATGGATGACTGGCAGTGCGCTTTTGTTTGAATCGTAACGTAACAGCGTCAATCTCTGTAATTTAATTTGATTGCAATCATGTAAACAATTGCCATCGGTGTTGTTAATGTCTTTGTACTGTCCAACTTTGGAAGTGATTTAAATAGAGGAATGCGCAAAAATTGAACCTATCATTGTCGTTCGGCTTGTTTTTGGTGAGCACAAAATATGGTATCTGATGCTGGATATGTTAATGTTATTGTCAACCTAAAGCATGTATTTTAACGCGCATTAACTCTGTAGTTATATAAAAATAGCTCGGAGCGTGCGTGGTATTATGAAGACTGTTCTGATACAGCATTTACAACTGTGTTGCCAATCGTATGGAATCTTTATACAAATTTAATATACTGTATGCGTACTATTTGTATCTGCAAAGCATGTGAAACAATAATGTATACATGTGGAACTAGGTACGCATTTCCAATATAGCTAGCGATGTCGAGCTATGTACAATATACTTGCAAATAATGCAAATAATAAAAGGAAGAGTAGAATGAACTTGTGTGCAATTCTTGAAAAAACCCAAATGTATTGTTTATTTTTATTTTTTATACTTATAGTTCAATATGGGATTTACTTAAGTGTAATAAATACATTATGTACCAGGATGCGCGTAGAAAGCATACGAATGAAATTATGTCAGATGTACTTTTGCATGTTTTCCAATACATGGTTGATATAACTGTTTGTACGAAACAAAATGATAGTGTAAATAACATTTATCAGAGGTTCAAAATGCACGTTTATTACAAAAGAACGTCCTAACTTTCGGAAATGTATTGCCGCTTCATGCATACTATTGAACACAACCCAAATGTCCTCAAGGGCACTTTCTTTCACGGATAGTTTTTATTTGTACCATTTATTGTAGGGCAAATATTACTTACTGACTAAGAATGGTATTGCTTACGCCGTTAGTACTCGAAGTATTCGAACACTTTTAGTTTCCGGACAACTTTATTTTTTGCCAAAAGTATTATTTTGTTCGCGAGTCTTATTTTTCGGACATCCATAATTTTCCCTTTTATAAATTACTCTTAATTTTCGGACAGTTGAATAATATCATAGTTGAACACTTGTATGTTCATCCTGTGACACATCACACATGCGTTTTAACAACCGGATGACGGCCATAAACCAGGCAGACGAATGCACGGCAAAAAGTCAGTGGACCGTACAACTTGCGTTATTTGGGTAAATTGGCATATATACAGGTTATAGACAATTGCTTTACCAGATAGCTTAAAGATTCTTCATTTGAAAATATCGTAGTAAGTAAATAATAAGTTCACATTTTTCGTTTAGTATCCTTTTTTATTTGATGTCAAGCAGAGCCAATTACAATAATCGATTGTTTGTTTTTTGTTTTTGTTTTTTGTTAACTACTGTCTTGTAATTGTATGCCTCTTAACAAATCAGTTATGTAAAGCAACATTCCCTATTTAAAACTTGTTTGTTACAAACAGGCTCCAAATGTTTTGAAGATGTTAAATGGACTGTCAACCACGAATGACGAAAAAAGAAAACTTTTAAAATACCGTATTTTTTTACAATGGTTAGTTTATATTGATTAAAATTTCACGACGCAATAAATTATGTTTTAACTACTAAAGTCAGTCTTGTTCGCGATTTTATTCGGTAAGTTGTTTATTTTACCGAAATTCTGTCGGCCCCTTTTTTAAATAATTTATGGAAACCATGCTGGTTGTGTTCAAAATACCGTATTTACATTCGTACATGAAATTATTCAAAAGAATATGTCAGGTTACAATATTTAAACATCAAAACCCTACACTCATAATTAAAATTATTGTATCGTAATGATTAATTATTTTTGTAAGACTTCATTAGCGACACGCTAGTTCACGAGGACCTACATACTTTGTGAATATAACGCAGCAGTTAAATCAAACATATTTTTTTCGTATTTTGACATGATTAATGATAGCAGTCAACAGTTCACGTAATACATATTCCGCTTCAGTCGTTTGAATTATTAAATGAATTTGTACATTAACAACGAATGAACTTTCAACGTGTTTGTATGTACTTTGTGTTCCTGCTACACCGGTTTTGTCCCGTTTTAAATTGACTGCCTCGTGATAACCTTTTAAAAAGCAACATCATTTATTTTAATTTAAAATTCATTATTTGTTTCTAGAACTATTCCGTATATGTAATGTGCAATACACATCGATCATGTTGACGTCATCAGGCTGTCTCATTTGCATAGTGGGCTGTAAATCGCTAAATATTTAAGGTTTGTTTTATTTTAATTTTTTAGGGTTAAGTTTTTTTTTAATTGGCATAATACATATAATATATGGTTGATGACTTTTGATATCATGTGATATTGGACATGTCTGATATTGCGAGTGAAAAGGCTCAGCAAGCCTCGCCTTTTCCTACGCCATATGATATCAGACTCTTCTGATGACAAATGCTACCAAAAGTCATAAACCATATATTATATGTAGTATCGAAGAGTCAATTCAACGGTACATTGTTTAAGCTTTGCAATTACTGATCTTTTTCACGATTTGTTTCACCTTAAATCTTAAATACACTATAGCAGAGCTGTATACGTCGTACGTTATACAGTGCATGACGTGCATGGCGTTAGTTGAATACGGTCTATTACAATTGAAAGACCGAGTTTTTACAAACCACAAGACACCCACAATCAAGGCGCAAGCACTCAATATTAAAGCATGTTGCACAGATGAAATGGCTTTCGGTAATAAATTCTTAATGAATGAAATTAAGTCATACTACTTCAAATATATTTATAAATACAATTTTGATAAGTTTGATAATTATAATTATAATATACCATAAAATAAATCGTTGCATTCATAGATTTTTTATTTCGAACGAGATTTAATCATTGAAAATACGTCTTTAAAGTTATCGATGCGTGATGTTTTTATATCCACTTATATCTACCACACGGCGGATTCCTTAACGTGTTGTGTTGTTTTTTAGTGTCTCTATGACGCGGAAAAGTATGCCAGCGGGATTGTTAACTCCTGACATGACTTCCTAATGTGGACAGGTTTAAGGGTAGATGACAGACGAATTTCAGCCGCCTCTCCTCGAGGATAAAAGCTATAATATGGATCTTTCAAACATAAAAAACAAAGGGAGGGTGACGCTCTTAAGTGTTTGCCGGCAAGTCACCTACAAGCAAAATTCAGAAGAAAAAAAAACACTGCTGAGGACGGATGCACTTGGCCAAAGTGCGCATAACAACGATGCAACGCTTTCACTACAATTATGGGCATCAATTTATCTTTGAGTGATGGTGCTTCGCTTGTAGAGTCCCGTCGGGATGGTAGAGTGCTTGGCCCTACTCCTCGAAGGGGTCCAAACCAAGTTACCGGATGTCAACCCGTCCCGCAGCCAGACTACGGAGGCGGAGGGTAAATATGACTCGCGAGGGAAGGACACCGACCACTCAAGAGACCCGTCGACAGTTGAACATTCTGTTATGGAATGTGGAGGGGAATATACAATTAAAAGCGCCCTTTTACTGAACAACAGCATGCCGACAACATTGATGCAGCCAGTATAAAAAAGACACCATCGAAGGATAAACATTATAAGGCTGGACACAGAACACAAACGATAATTGCGTAAGCTCATCGAAAATAATATCCCAGAACAAGAATTTAGAGTAGATATTAACTAATCAATAATATGAAATCCAAGGAGTCATCATCACAATTGATAGGTCTGTAACTACAATATACAACCTCCACTGCCCAAAAGATAACTTACTTTCCATGAAGCACTTAGAAAACCTACCAGTACCCACCGCGAACTTCTTGGTTGTTGGAGACTTCAACCTGTTGAGGCTACGAAGAGATGGACAAAAGAGGAGAGGAAGTGGAGGGCTGGCAGATTGACTCCCAAATGGCTCAGCTGAACGATCCAGACGACCCAACCATCTTCTGCTCAATCAGACGGCTGTAAACCTATACAACATATTCTGCCTTTGCAACTGATGATTTCTCCAAGAAGACCACCAGAGAGATACTTAATCAGTTCGGATGCAGATATGATAGTGCAGTAAAACGGGCTGTCAACTTCCAGTACAGGCCACATAACTACACAACGTAAACCGTAAACCAAGTGGTACTACAAAAAGGCAGACTGATGCATGTTTGACGCCTAAAAACTAGGGGCCTGAAGATAAGAGTGCCTAACATCAATCGATTCATCAGGAACTTCAATTATCTCTCTCTCTCTTTCTCTCTCTGAAGGATNCGTGTCTTTGTCCTATGTAATGTGAACTTGTTTCAATAGTTTTCATCGTTCTCTGTGCTCGTTTATTACGGTGGAATTAGGTTAACATGACGTAAATCTGATGTTATTATGTCAAGACGATTGTTTTTAACACTGGCATTAATTGTAATTGCTTGTAAATATGATGTTATTTTGACAAAATGAGCGATGTTTACAGTGCCTGTTTAGAATTTAATTAATTACATCGTATTGTCCCGTCTCCTCAAAAATATGTTGCATCCAGTAATAGGATGAACACCACGATGTATACTTTTCTCCAACAAACACTAAGTGTCCTTAAATATATTGTTTTGACCAGATTATTAGCTAGTAGCAAAGTGCCATTTAATTTTTTTTAAATGAATACTATTCGGTAACGCTACTTGCGTGAATTAAATCCAAGGGATCCACAACGCCGCATCCTGATTATCTTATCATTTTACCCTTACGCGAAAAAATAATCTTAAACGCGCTCGGTTAGTGTTAATAATAGTTTATCATATTTTTAAATTATAATATAGATATAATAAATTTATAATTGTCAGTCAATCGTTCCAGCTGTTACATGTACTCGTCTATTAGAGTTTTCTTTTTAAAGTGAATTGCAGCCAGTTTAAGTTGATGATTTTAATCACTCAATTTTTCGTTAAGATTGTTCGTCCCGTCAAAACGGCTAAATAGTCCATCTCAATAAACCATTATTATCAAGGCGAATGTTTAAACTAGAAAATCCCAACGCATATTCAATATGGTCAGAGGTCAAACTAAATGAATGTGGTCACTCTGATAAGCTCCTTTTACCGCCCACAAACAGTGTTTTATTTTGGAATAATCTTCATAGCATGAATGTTAAAGCGTTAGATGTTAACCCGAACTACAGGTGGTTAGCGGGACTTGTTCACAGCCTATCACAATGAGAATTTTTCAACTTTTTGTCACAAATTCAAGAAATAAATGAACAATGTACTTCAGTGTGCGAAATAACACTAATGCCGCAGGCTTTTACTGAAAAAAAATCTATCGTTTACGAAAAATCCTCGTTAGAAATTGATAAAATTATAAAGCGTCTCAGACGCGAAACGATCTTAAAATTTCGATTTCTTGTGTTAGCGGTATTTTTTGTAACAACACGTGGATAGTTATATAAAGTATAAAATAAATGGCAACCCATGTTAAGACGGATGGTTAGGTCCGCACATAATGTAGTCGTAAAGACTCAACGACGACCCGAACATAAACTCTGAATTACACACATACACACGTGAATACGGATGACAGACTGGCTTCGGCGCTTTGCTTTTACTCCATGGGTCATTGGTTCGAGCCCTGGTGAGGTTAACTTGTTTTTCTCTTTTTTTTTCTTTTTTTTTTTAACTTTTATTCTTGTTTTTATATTGTAGCTCTTTAGTTCTGATGTTAATATTTATCAATTTAAAGCATTCAATGACAAGCTTCAAAACATGCCAAAATTTGTGAACAAGTCCCTTTCAAAAACGCTTTGTCGTCTTTATAAACTGTTGGACATTTAGCAAGTGTGTGCAGTTTTCAGCATGATCAAGACTACCAATACCAAAGAGAAAAATATCGCAGTTTAAAGAAGGTTCTTTATATTGTAGCGCAAGGTCTATATATTGTAGCGCAAGGTCTATATATTGTAGCGCAGCGAAAATAGATGTACAGTTGTCAGTGCTAGTGATAACACTGATGATAAAATTGATGAGGTGGTCAGTTTTGAAAACGACGAAGATGATGTGACTTTGGCAGTGTTGAAAATGGCGAATGAGTTGTTTGGTGTTAGCTTCAGTGATCTGGTCGAGATTGATAAGTGTGTTCCAGTATGTGATACGGAAACTTCTGGAATTAACTGGGAACAGAATGCAGCCGATATTCTGGGATCATTGAAGTCGTGTGACAATGTGGATGAAAATGGTGATGATGATGATGATGATGATGATGATGATGATGATGATGATGATGATGATGATGATGATGATGATGATGTTTTAGATGTGGCATCTGCAGATGAAACACTTGATCAAGCATGTGACAAGGTAGACAAATCGAAAAGATTTGCACTGAACATGGGGCAAGAGAAAATGCTGACAAACATCATGGAATTACAGGAGCTGTTTGTCGCTGGAAGATGCGAGGTTCACTGCTAACAGACGAAAATTGAAGACTTTTTCGCAAAGAAAGCAATGTAGAGTTTAAGTTTTCTAGTTTAAGATGTATATATTTTACATGTACATGTGTATGTAGACTGTTCATCATGTTAAGCAAAACACTTTATCGTTCTTATGAAAAATGTGTCATTGTCTACGTTGTTTTGCAAAACAAATATGTGCAAACAATTTACATTTTGTATTTTAATAAATAATAATTTATAATAAGAGAAAACAATAAAACACATTTTAAGTCAAATATTGTTTTATTCACTTTATTTATATTTATATTCCTTTCATTACAATAGTTGAAATAATTGTGGACACAGGAGACTATCCTGCATATGGATTTAAAATCGAGGGTACACATTCTTCCAAAGTAGCCTTTTTTTATTTAAAGACCGTTTTTATTAAGAGACCACTTTTTGTTTCTCCCTTGAGCGGTCTCTTAATACAAGAGTGACTGTACTTTGTGCAGTAAATAGTGAGCAAGTTTAAAAGAAGCGGTAAACCGATTCAACTTCTTCACGAGTGCATAAAGGAAAAATGTTCGTAATTAGTGTTAAAAATGTCTAGTTGTAAGCTTCTACAATTACATCTTTGTATTACGTGTAAAAAAGATGTTTTTCCATCTCCAACGAGGTAATATGATGGTGTTTCGTGAGTTGTTAACATTATTGGTTTAAGGCGGTTTTGAATTACACGAAAGAAGAACATGTTTTGATTGCATTATTTAAATTGTTCCATAGGTCGATAGCCGACGGTATGAAAAAATACGAATAGAGTTCGGTGTTTCTTGATACAATAGCATAGCCGTTTGCATTTTTTGCAATTCTATAAGATTGTTGAAGTTCCAAGAATTCTATTCAATTGTTCAAAAACTGATTCTGGTAATGAATTCATTAATTACTTTAGGCATAGCATATTATGTAATGTGCCCATGTAAATTTGTTTAAAAACTTTCGCGATGAGCTTTATAACTACCCGGTATGCAAGTACATTTCAGAACAAATATAAGTTAATTAGACATATTTTGTAAGCCAGGTTACTATTCTATCCGCTTCGTTGTGATTTTTGTTTATAAATTTTCTTTCTCGTACTTCGCACAACCACCCATAAGTCCTTTGCGTACTGTAATAGTGGTTTTAAGTGGGAAATATACAGTTTGGTTAAAAGACTTTCTATAGACAACGTATTTAAGTTTTCGCATGATGTCAATCACTTTTGGTGATGTTTAGGCTATACTGGAGATATGACAATACTGCACATTTACCATATGTGTCGTGTTCTGAGAAAACTGGCCATAATTCTTGTGCGTAAAGTGTCCCAGATTAGCCTGTGCAGTCCGCACAGGCTTATCAGGGACGACACTTTCCGCCTAAACTGGATTTTCGCTCAGAAGAGACATCATTAAAACGAAAAAGTCCATAAAAGCGGAAATTGTCGTCCCTGATTAGCCTGTGCGGACTGCACAGGCTAATCTGGGATGACAATTTACGCACAAGCATTTTGCCCAGTTTTCTCAGAACACGACACATATGAGCTTAATGTGAGACCAAGATGTGATATAAAACACATCTGATTTAAACGTGGTAGCTTGGTGCAGATTAGCGTCTCGCATAAAATTCCAATTAGTATCGGAAATAAGATTGTTAAGGCGCTCGAAGTCAGCATATTTGTACAACCTAACGTGTCTTCGAATTGGTTTTAGATGAATAGCCGTTGCATGATGATCACTTGAGGATTGTGGAATATGAATTACTTCGCAGTAATGTTAACAAGAAATATCTTTAAAAAGATATACGGCGTTGATTGTCGTTGGAGTTGGTGAAAGGTAAAGAGTTTAATGAATGAAATC
>VMBQ01003264.1:0-91188 GCA_007657795.1 Dreissena rostriformis
TATCACATTTGTATAATAGCAATGTTTTTCTTTATAAACCTATAAGATTGTTAAAAATGATATGTGTTATTTGTGCATATGATTTTATTATAATACAATGAATTATTGTGGTATGTTTTTTAACAATGTCCGTCTGAAAATATTAACCCTTATTTGTGCTACTAACACATAATCAGTTGTACGGTATGGAGCAGGATGGCCTCGACCTGCACATACCTATGGACGAGGTAAATAAAGTCTCTTTCCAAAAAAAAAANAAAGAAGAGGTTTGAGTGAAAAATGTCTTTGCTTCAAATTATTATGCTTCAGAGAAATGTCGTTCTTTTGACCTGGTGAATATGAAAGCATTGATAACTTATTTAAATCGCAATGAAATCGATTTTATATTTAAATTACTTTTTAAATTTGAATAACAATTTCATTGTGTTATTTTTTATTTACACGTATGTGATTTTTGATAATATCTGGATTAGGTTTGGGTTTCGGCTCGCCTTTCAACCAGTTTGAACCCCGCTCCCTCATTAATACTTGGCATCGACCGTTCTCATGCGGTGACCACAGATTTAATTATCTGTTATGTTCTGTGGTTTAATAATTTCTATATTTTAAGTGATTCAACATTTCAATACATAACGACTTTCAGGCAGATGAGATAAAAGACATATCAAATTCATCGAATACTTGTCAAACCTATGTTTAGAAGTGCGACCATATGTTTTCGAAAGGGAAAACTGTGCCTCATATGAGATATGCAATTGCAAAATAAATCTACCAATCAAAGAACCAAAAATTTCTAATTGTTTGCATATGTTAGTGATTTATTTGTTTTAATAGGTGTTTTGATACAAAATGAAAAAGATATTTAAGCAGTGTGCCATGCTAAAGCATGAAAAAGCGTTGTTCAATTTATAATCTATAATCGCCAGGAGATTTTTCAAGGTAAATAAACATACCTCAACATATTACATAGTTCCTCTTTGTTCATCCCTTTCCCATTATCAAGAAGCGTGAGACAGACTTTCGGGTCGATGCGACAGTCTTTCGTCCTTATGTATCTTCTCTCGATCTTCAGCTCCAAAGCATCAGCATCACAAGCATTATCTGTCAAAAAAAAAAGTGAATGATTTTTCAATACTGTTTATAATGATAAATGATAAACGGGGGCAACTGAAAAATTGAAGAAAAATTCGTAGTGTTTCATTGAATTTTCCATATTTTGATGCTCAAATAACATTCCAAATATTGCAAAATGGTAATACCGTTCACTAGATGTACATGTATAGGAATGATGCAACTTCTGATCTAAATAGATGGTTCTACGCGGCATTCAATCAATACCACTTTTTATCAGTTTTATGATTTATGTCGTGGTGTATGTATTGTCCTGTTTTGTATGGACAAGTGGTCACTTGGCTCTGGAGATTTTTCCTGTATATCCAGAGACATTATCAGGAGAGAAGATTTTGTAAATCCGCTATTCGTTTACCGACGCCAAATGACCAATGCCTAAACAATACACTCAATATGCAAACAACATAAAGTATAAGAATTGTTAAAGCTTGGATCACGGCCTTGGAAAGATCAATGAATAGCCTGTGCGTCAAAAATCACACTTACTCCAGTAATATACAATTTAATAATTATTAGAAACGGTACACCATTGAAAACATAGACATTACACAACCCACACAAATACACCAAACCATATTTATAATATGTATAATATAAACAGTATTATTACCAGTAAATCCCGAAACAGTTTATTTGTCCACTGCAAAATTTCTTTTACTACCTTAACACTTCAAATTATAAGAAAGAATCACACGGCTCAGGTACAAAGTGGTTGTTCATGTATCTGTAGTCGGTAATATATAATCTAATGTCAGCAGCTTATATCTTTGAGTACAAACATAGTTTATTATTACTGTTGTTGACGAGCCCGCTACAGACAGCTTGACATAACCATAAAGGTTCGGTGTATGTGAGTGCATGCCTTGCTCAAGAAATAACAGAGATATCAATTTGAAACTGTATAGGTAGGTAGACTTCATTAAGGGATTACAGTACATAAGAACCATACTACTTGCTTTCATTCTTTTAGGATTATTCGCATCATTAAGTTTGCTCCTTAAATTTTGTCAGGAGCATAAAAGATACTTCAAAAAAATAAAAGAGATATCATCTTGAATTTTATAAGTAGGCACATCTCATTTGCTGATTGTGCATTTCCCCGCAACGATAATGCTTCCCTCAATTTCGAATTATTGCCCTTTGCTTATTCGTATACTTAAGTTTTCGGAGCATATCTATAACTTAAAAATAGGTATCAATTTGAAACTTGAGGTAGATAGATCTCATTAAGGGAATGTGCATTGGACAAGAATCATAAGCATTGTTCGTGTATGTTTAGATTTATTGCCCGTGAAACTGATTTTATTCTTTTTCCGGAACNTTGTGAAGCCAGTGTGTTACCACTAGACCACGGATCCGCTACGCTAACTAACACAGACTATATATGCTGGACCACTAGGTGCAATTTCCGAAGCATATGGTTAATTGAACAGGAAGGGTCATCTGGATTATGGATATAATAATTACAATCTGTCAGTTTGTACATCGTTAACAGGAAAGTAAACAATACAATATATAATACTCGTCGGTAATGAATTACAAGTTTAATTAGCATAATTATTTTATTACGTCGCACATTTTTATTCCGATTTTTAATTGCGCCTTTGTTCCGCAAAAAAATGATTATCTTCCTATGATCAGATACTGTCAACACAATTTCTTACAAAATCAAGGTTTCATAAACCACAGATATCAGACGAATATCTGGTCACTAAACACATTTATCATCATCCATGTCTTCTCTCGGTAGTAGTATTGAGCAGTCATTTCGGGGATTAATTTAACGCCAAACAACTTGAGTGTTTCTTTTAAACATGTAACAAATTAATATGTATTGGACAAATAAAAGTGATTTTGTAACAAGGACTTATTTTGATCTTTTAAGTTGTTTTACTTGTTGTTTATAACCTGATAGTCCTACTTTCTACAGTTTAATACTTTAATGACATATCTAAAGCTAAATGTAAGAAACTATTTAATTCCTAGAAATGAAAGTTAAACATTTGTGTTGTTCACTCCTTTTGTGGGAAATCTTACATTATAATCTTATTTTTCGCAGTTTGTAGGATTTATATTAACGAATCATCCTTTTGTTATAATCCATGCTTTGATGTGTATATTATGCCTTTTTAAGATAATTGAAATTGTTTATAACAGATTTAAAACGAGTCATGTAAGGACTGTTATATAAGGCAAATACTTTGATTTTTTTGACAGAGAGAACCATACGAAAATGCGTATAAGAGCACTTTGTAAACGTAAAACATGTAAACTTATGTGTACATTTTGTAATTAAATATATTGTTAATATTTAATTCAGTGTTTGCGTTAGTTCCCTTAGAGGAGTATAATTAACAAGGGTCAGGGATTTCCTTTGTGAACAGTTTTACCAAATAGATTATAAGAAATTATCTACTGGATAGATATTAGCAAGTTTAATCATAATGATAAAGTGTTTACTAACTTAAAATTCTGAATATTTTACAAATTTATTGTTAAACATGTAATGTACTCATCGGTTACCAGTAAATTTAAACTCCGTCATTACTTATAAATAGTTTATGTTATGGCGATTTACGAAACAATACCATGAAAACAAGGCATAACGTTTGGCCAAAACGAGGGTTAATCATGTTTATAAATAATAAAAACAAAATATATTAATGATATAACATGCTAGATAGTTATCACTCATTTATTCACGAGTAAAGGGATATGAATACGTGTCCATGGACACTTCAAATTAGCATAATGCGTACTGCGTAGAGTGTTTTCAACTGTATGTTAAGTTCATCAATATGTTCATTCAATGTAAAAGAACATTCATTCCATGTAATAGAAAAATCAAATGAAATTTAAATATTTTAATGTACTTCGCTTTTGATAAAATTTTGTTTTATGGTTGTTTAAAAAAAAACACAAGCACACTCATACCAGTGATTATGTATTATTATTTATATAATTTAATTCGTCCTTATACCAGATATGATAAGCTAATGTATTGCTTTATTTTGGGAAATTGTCGGTGTTTAGTCTTGAGAACACCTTCACGCTGATGCTTAAAATGTACTCGTATTTTTATAAGACATTAAATGTCAAATGTTAACAGATAAGGCTTTAAAAATAGGTGCTCCCAACATATTTGTTATTAAACTCGTTCTATAAATAAACATTGACATAAAATGCAGACATACCAAATTTGCCAGGTATCATATGCTTTTGAACGTGCAGCATTTGGTATGACAATGGGCGTGCAAGGCGTAGGTCTTGCACACATTGTGTTCATTTCTGACATAATATACGCTGCGTAGATAATGTTCTTACATTTTGTCAATTGCATTTTGTATGCTTATGTTTCAAATTTTAAAAATTACGTTCGGATAAAAGTTTTCATACGTGAATAATTAAAAACGCCTGATTATTCTGACATTAAACATTTGACAACTGTATACAGTATAAGCAAGTGTTATTAATATTTTAATGAATACATAATTAACCATTCACCTCTTAATGAGAGCACACATGGATTTAAATGGTACATATTAACATTCTTATCTATATATTCGTTACGAATATTCAAAGAACGGAAAACTGTACGGACCGTCTATGACTATTCATATCAGGAATGATAACAACACGTAACGTTGCATAAATTATGTTATACAAAAATGTACAAAACACAAGTGATCACATGAATTAATTTCAGTAATCAGCATCTGGTCCAACTATTGTTGTATCACCATGGCAATGAACTATGAAAAGAGACTATATAGGTCAAATAAAATATATATTACCACCGGTTGTAAAAAACTAAAAACGTAGTTTATGTATTTCGATTAATGTGTACTTTTCTAAACAAAAAAATAAGAAAATAAGAAAATGCAACAATATAACGTTATATGACCCACTTCATACGAAAATGGGTCTTAAGTCATTTTCGACGAGCGCTCGCGCAGTCTGTTCATGAGATACACTGTCAGCGTATGAGACCACGAAACTTTGCGTGATTTTATAACAGGATAGCGTATACCAGAATGCTCGATAGCGAAGGCAAAAGACCAGTTTTCGCATATATATCACCATATATGGTGATGTATGATAAGAGGATAAGAAACGGCAATGATAAGAGATAATAACTTTAACTAGCTTGAAAATGATTTGATGATGATCTATTGATTACGACGATGATGACGATATGCGATGACTATGATGCAGAGTTTGCTGCTGATAATATATATGAGACGCGCTCTGAGAAAAGGGGGTTTAATGCATGTGCGTAAAGTGTCATCCCAGATTAGTCTGTCCAGTCCGCTTAGGCTTATCAGTGAAGTCACTTCCCGCTTTTATTGTATTTTGTGTTTAAAGTACGACTCGTCTTAACGAAAATCCGTTTTACAGGCTAATCAGGGACGACACTTTCCGCACATGCATTGAACCCCATTTTTTATCACATTGAAACAAAACAGTGCCTACCGGCGCAGTCTACGATGCCGTCGCCGTCGGTGTCGGCCTCATTGATCATCTCCTCCACCTCCTCGTCGGTGAGCGTCTCTCCGTACGTCGTCATGATCCGCCGGAGGTCCGAGCACGCGATGTTGCCCGTGTTCTCAAAACAAACGCAAAAAAAAAACTAAAATGAAGTTGTAATATAGCATGATTAATATGCAAGTTAATAATGGAATAATGTCATTGAAAATGCATGCATGCACTTGCGGATGAACATTTTCATACAAAGTCTTGAAGTTAATAATACAAACATATAATTAAGCAGCATGCATGTACTTGTGGATAATCACTTTCATACATTCAAAAGCATTGACAAAATATTTGCACACATTGTAAGTTTGCATTTCTTTCATATGCTCGTTTCTATTTGCAATCATTTTTTGCTGCATAATTATGTTGATAATCAGGAAACGAAATGAATTAATACAGCTACGCCGATAAAAGTCCTTTGTATATGTCTATCCAGCGTGCAGTATCCATGGTTAGGTCAAGAGAGGTATTCTGATCACACATACGCCAATAAAGAACAAAACAAGCGTTATCTAATGTTAAAGAGGTCAATATCGAAAACTGTTATGTACCTAGACAACCGATAACTTATTAACTTGTTCAGCTTTGAAGAAAATGTTTCTTATCTGTAAGTATGTTGCACAAGACGTTTTGCAGCGTTTTGATGAAGCAGAAGTGTGGGAATCGGAAAATAAATCACATACCATCAAATTATGTTTTTTTATTAATCAATGCCACTGGTGCTTATGGAGTTGGATTGTGTTGTTCCCGTTTAAAGCAACCAGTCTGTCACAAATCTAAATATGTTTTATGAGTTTTGTCTTCTGTTCCTTTAATGCGGTTTCATGTATTTATATATTTTAAAAGGGCGTTGTTTACATAGTGTTATAATGTACATGCTCATTTGTTTTCCTTTAATAAAATAGGATACGTCCTTTTAATCTGTGTCGTGGACAACGTAGCACAAACGATTGCGTTCATCGGGACTTGTAGCTATAAAAAATCTCGCAATCAATCTTTCCTTTCGAATCTCAACTTCTAGTTAAGTGTGGTACAAAACTCGAAAAATCTAAGAAAATAAAAAAATAACCTTTAACTCAAAGTTTGGCTAGGAAAGAAATCATGAGGTTGAATTCTACCTGTCTTTGCATCTGTTTCAACAATCATCACCCTGAACTTGTAAATTGGATATACATATACATATATATATAGTAAGGTTAACATTATTAATCTCAATATTGTGTATGGAATACAGAACATAAGTGTTATTTTCTTGACTAAAGACAAAGGGACAACTCAATAACACACCTATCATTCTTTTGAAATGTTATTGCACTCTGTATAATAAACTTGTATGTTTAAATGCTTCCATCACTATTGAAAGGATTACCCTTATTTTCACATGAAATACCGCTTTTTTAGCCAATCAGTCTGCAATAAACCTTGGAATAAGCAACATCTCTTGTAGTCAATACAATCTTTATCATTGTAATTATCAGTTAAAACATATGGATTATAATCCGAGTTTTAGTACGTTTCTTTCTTTCAGGATTGTCAATGAATGGTTTATTATTAAAAAAAAAGTCTTTGTAATGTTTATAACAGTATTTAAATTTGCAATTAGAAAAGCTCTTAAGACTCAAAAATCAAAATTATTGACGTTTTTTGTATTTTTTTAAACTGATAGATCCCTTTCTCAATTTAACTGATCTAAGCAGCAACTTGATTTTAATGAAAGTGTATGGGATGTGGTTAAATGATCTTCATAACATTTAATTAAATATAATGCAAGAAATACATTTGTATAAAAAAGCATATCAGCCGCAAAAAAATCAAAAGTTATCAATAAGAAAATATATAAGTGCTCTTGATGTTTAAACGAATAAAGTCGAGACGTAGTGAGATAAATGAAGCAGTCGTTCAAACATAGTATTATCTCTTGTTGAACAAGACATAATACTATTGAAACACTATTAAAAACAGCTTTTGCTGATAGAGCTGTGCATTTTACGTAACAGACAATATTTATAATGACATTTTGGTTTGTAAAGTCATTCGCACATGTATTACTTCGTTTTAGTGGCTGTGATCTAAGCATTAACAGTTAGTAAAATAGCTGAACTATGTATATATTAACAAAATATCTGCAGTTGCTGGTGACTGTTAGTACGACTGTGCAAGTTGTTGCAAGTGTCTTATGTGCCTCACAGGGGTCTTGTTTGTCTTGTACAAGCAAGAGCACTTTTATACCAGTACTGGACGTCCTGTGCCAATGGTGTCCGCTGGATCGAAAGTGTCATACATTCGGCTACGGTGGAAACCCTTGCCTTGCTTACATGGACATCGAGCAATTTTCTCTTTGCGAGAACAGCAGCAACAAGAGTCCAGACTACGATGAAAGCAAGGCCCTGATGTTTACAAAACTATCAGCTGTTGCATACGCCGAACCAGAGTATTTGAAAAAATGCATCAAACATATTTTACCAGACGACGACTTCGAGATTGTTGAAGCAATTGGCAGGAAATGCGAGAGATGGTTTGACTATAAGGAATGTTTCGCATATACAGCTATATCTCATGAGAAAAAAATATTCTCGTCGGCTATAGCGGCACGGCAGGTGGTCTGATACAAATTGCAGATGAAGGGTTGGTAGAGCAGATTATGTGTCATCTGAACGCAAAAACTGATTTGTCTTATAGGCAATACCGTGGGCAGGTCAATACATATTTCAGTTTTGCGTTTGAACGACTGTATGATCCATGTATTCGAGAAAGCGTCAAAACACTCGCAGACCGATATCAGACTTATGAAGTGGTAGTTACAGGTCACTCTTTAGGTGGTGCGCTGGCATCTTTAACTGCTTACAATCTAGTGACAGAGGGAGTTGTTGCAAAGGATCGAATGACATTGTACACTTTTGGAATGCCACGTGTTGGGGACAAAACATACGCGTTTGACCATGACAAAGCCGTTCCAAATACTTGGCGAATCATCCATTGGCAAGACATAGTTCCAAGTATGCCACAAAAAAGCTGTGGATATAATCATCATAAAACAGCGGTTTTATATCCAGAGAACATGACACCAGTCGGTTCTGGTTATACCATTTGCTCCGACAATGAAGACTTGACATGCAATGAACTGAAAGGGTGGTCACTTTCGCAACACAAAACATATTTCGGAATAGATGTAGGGGATTACTGTCAAACAAGTTTAAAATACAAACGGGAAACAGATGAACCAAAATTCCCCGAGGACTACTGTGAGGTCATTTCACTGAAAGACGCATGAGATATAGGTAGGTAAAGATATCCAGCAATATGGAACTATATCGTCTTCTATTTTATCTTGCATACATAAATAAAAACGTTGCGTTAAGCTACAGCGCTGCGTTATAATTATATGTATAATTGTACTACTTCTGTGAGGGCTGTTACTGCTACTATAACTGCTATTACTATAACGTTACCGAACGAAACAAAAATTAAACGGCAGTACGTTTAACTTCAAACGTGTGAACGGAACGGTCTACGAAGCGGGTATTATAGGGCCAGCGTACGATAGACACACATCTTTATTAGGTAAATGCGATCGATACCATATGAATGGGTCATATTTACAATCAAATTATGCATTATGAATGTTGAATGAATGTTACTTCAAATGGCAAAAAGTGGTTTTCAAATAACGATGCATTTAATAAATATCATACTTAAATTATACTACTTATATAGTATTAGTGTTATTCTAACTTCGACATTCGTTTTTTATGTTAAAGGTTATTATATAATCGCGGGTGCCAGCAACAATGAAGGACAAATTACCATACTTCGCTCTCCAAACTTTCGTTCGGGAAGTTATTGTTTTGAGTTCTTCTACTACTACGTGCATGATGATACTGGGTATTTAAAATTGAGGATGTATACAACGGAAACAAAGAGCAAGACAATTGTAAGCAAATTGGTTTCCCGTGGAAGGGAATGGAGGCATTTCCATGCCAATGTCAGAGCAAATGCGTTAGAGAAAGGAGAATTCTATGCAAGTTTTGTATAAGTTTGAATAAATAGCGACATCACATTGATTTTATTTCACTTTCACGTTGTTTTCTTTTAAAGTGATTACACTTATTATTCGTCCTTCAAAGTTTGTTTGTGCTTTTTCAGTTCCAATTTGAGGCACGGATTGGGAGCAGTTTCACTAGCAACATAGCACTTGACGACATCAGCATAACAAAGGGATTTTGAAAAAGCTAGTGGACAATAAAACCAGATGTGAAAGAGTTGAAAAACAAAACAATGTATTGTGTAAAGTTAACTTTATTAAAAGCTGCGTGTACGTAATCATATTTAATCAGTTAATATAGCTTACTATATATCATATATCAGTTACTAATAAATGCATACACGTATCTCTCGTATTTAGTATATTCCACTTATGCTTTCTTGCACCAATACGATCGGCGACAGATCTTTGAAACATTAGGGATTGGAGAGCATGCATGTGTTTGATACAATTGGATCATTAGGCTATATGGTACCATATTTTCACAAATCCTATACTTCACACACCTGTGATGACTATAATGTTTCAATAACATTTGAAAGGCTTATTTTACGCTAAGTTATTAAAGTACAGTTATCCCGATTTGATTATAAAAGTCTAATAATCATGAAAGGCTAAGAGTTTTCATATAAGATATTTTTTAATAAAAACAATAGCAAATGCATGACTGGAAACACCTTAAAGTTTTTTTTGTAGAACCAAACACAATAGCAATACAACTGCTATTTTGGTACCCGATCTGTATTTACCGTTCCTAAGCAGTGAACGTCTGGCATCAAACAATTTCTTATGACATTAAGCTATATAAGCTTATTAAAGATGGTGAATGTATAATAACCGAGCTCGAAAATCAAATCAAAACATTCTGATCACATTCTTGTAATGGTGTTCCGTATACTCGTATCATTAAAGCCTAATTTCGTGTGTTTATTGGCATGATTGTCATAGCAGTATATGTTGTAGTTTTGTTAAAAATCACCTTAAAAACTCAAGTTCTGTGTATTTCGGATATTATGATAAACATCTAGGAATTAAGTAGGCCTATGTGGTATTCTTTATTGATAATTATGTGATCTTTAATTAAGTTTTGTATACTTTTCTGTTTAAAATACTTAGTAAAAGTAACAACAAATAATTGTGTATTAATTGACCATTGACATTGTTTTAATTTCATAATATTAAAAACGCAGTGATAAAATAGACACAATTTCTAGTACCTGATAGGTCCCATTCCCTGAACTCGGTACATAAACTCGTGTTATACTGAGTGATGTACCTGTTCTCTTCCGGTGAAGGGTATCGATATTAAAGGGCCCTGTTCACGTTTTGGTTAAATGACAAGAAAAAATCAGATTAGCGACTTTTTGATGTAGTTATAATATTTGCGATGAAACAGTAATACTGAACATTTACCATTCTCTAAAATATCCATTGTATGCATCTTTTGACGATTTAAAACCTAAAAATTATAAAGCGTTACAAACGCGAAACGATTGAATAATTTGGAACGTTCTGATGTTATCGTTATATGTTGTTACATTACGAGGATTGCTTATATAATGTATAAAATTCACCACTCACTGTATGAGCACGGATGGCTGAGTGGTTTTAGTGCCAGATGTTTGCTCCAAGGGTCAGTGGTTTGAGTCCAGTTGAGGATTACTTTGTTTTCTTTCTTTAATTGTATTCTTTTATTTATGTGGAGCTATTTAGATCCTCCAATGTTTGCATTTATCAAATTTAAAGCATTTAATGACAAACTTCAATACATGCCAAAATCTGTGAACATGTGATGCCTATAAACATATACTGGCATGCATCTATCAAGAGCTCTTTTTGAACACGTGCTGTACTTGTTAATAAGATTTATTTAATGGGTTATTATAAACTTATTTTAAAAGTTAATTTAACAACAAAATAATGTAATATAATTCTGGTTTACCAGTACTAAGTACAAATACTCAGGACAATAATTGACAACTGCCCTTCTTGAATCAGAATGGTGAGGAATAGCCGTAGCAATAGTTCGTCTGCTGAGTATGTTACTTCACTTGAATAGGCTTATTTTATCTCACGTGTAAAGCATTAAAACAAGAACTTAACAATTTTCCATTTTATGAACATGTTTGTAGAAGCAACAGTTCGCACGTCACAAATTGATCGTGACTCTATAAATCATGTTCAGTGTTGCACTAGCAATTAAATAACAATGTTAATATATTATAGTATGAAATGAATCCAAGAAATACCTTTGTGTTTTCTGAAGCAATTTTTTAACTGCAACTTGCCATCGCATTCAATTAAGTTAGCCTGGGTAAAGAAATCAAAGGGAGTTGTTCACCGTTTGTCGAAAGGAGAATTTTGCAACTTTTTGCCACAGATTGAAAAAAAAGACACGGTAATTAATGGGGCTAAATGGAATTGACGACTAAGACTCATACTTGAAATACATTTTCGTCTACTAGTAATCATCATTTGAAATTCTAACATTGCAAAGCGTTATAAACGCGAAATGATTGAGTAAATGAGAATTCTTCTATGTTTGAATTATATTTTTGACAATTGTTGGATTGCTTACATAAAGAATAAATGGGCGATATGTAAACATGAACATGTGTTTATGTTTGAGTTTAGCACTCGTATTTTTTCGGAATATCTGTATATTATCTGTACAGTGATTATTAGAAATAGAACTTCGTCCATATTCGTTCTTTAACAACCGGACATTATACTTAACTGGTATTTTTTTGTGAGAATATGATTAGAATGTTGTTATTTCTCCTTCTTTATTTTTATGACTATTTCTGGACTGCTGCTTGAAATCGGTAATGAAAGAATTCAGTCAAAGTACGGTTATACGTATATTAAACTTCTTTCTTTTATACCTGATGATAAAATATGACATTTCTGCGGTGAAAGAACAGCAGAGAAATTAAACAAATTTTCGGAATTCCTTTTTCTATTTTTAGATTATCATATCAAGATTTACTCCCCTTGTTTATTTTCTAGTTTATATTTTTTTCTATGATCACGAGTGAAATAAAATCGATATTCCACCGAGTTCAACACATTTTCTTTTTATTTAATGCTTTTTTTAACCGTTTATTTACATTGTAAAAGAGTTTTACTGAAGAGTTTCGATGGAATAATGACGTCATTTCGTTAACCAAATGACGTCATTTCGTCAACAAAATGATGTCATTTCAATGTATTGAGGTACGCCACGGGAGAAAGGGTAACCTTTCGGCGAAAGGGAAACACCTGTTAATTATTTTTTTGAAAAGGGGGCATAAAAGAAACAGAAAATATGTTCATTTCATTGTAAGATCGTTTGTTATTTCACTCGTGATCATAGAAAAATAATATGTTCTATGATCACTCGTGAAATAACAAACGATCTTACACTGACAAGAACAAATATCCTGTATTTGTTACTTAAAATTAAATTTTGCAGCGATCTTCTCTAATGAATATCTCACAACAGTTCAGGTTTAAGTCGAAAAAACGTTATCAACATGTATAAGAGCTTATAAGTATATTGATTTTTTTTTCGATATACGTGTTACATTGTAAGTTTCTACATATTCGCGGTTGTAAGCGACAATGAAGAAGAAATCTTACAACTTCTCTCCCCTATTATCGGATCGGAAGTATGTTAAATATCGACGACACTACGATTACAGAAAGACTTTGGCCAACACATGAGAAAAATAAATACTTTTTGTGTCGATATTTCATACTGCAAATGTTAATATTACACAAACATAAACACATCTTTTTGTATAAATAATGATAGCTAAACAATACGGAAAATGTTGAAAATATGCATGTCACAGTTTTATGTCTAAACACTCGGAAAAACGAATCTCACAACTAAAGCTAGTATGAGCGCATGTCAGATCGTGTGTACGGCATCGAATATTCGTATTGATGAGTTAGCCCTTGATTACACAATGTCATTATTCACATGGTTCCAACTTTGTCACTTGATACAACGTTTTATGTCGAGTGTTCGGTAACTATTTCCCGACGAGTTTGTGAATGTTTTATAAGAATTAAACGAACAAAATGTGTCCAAATTCCTGGTTTAAGTTGTTGGCTTGCAAACAGCTAATGTTAATACCGTGTTTTCCGAATATAAAACATGTGCATACTATCGACATCAATCCATTAATCCTTTTTAAGCAAGGTTTTGTATCTTATTGATAATTATTAGAATGTACGATTATGTATAATTTGCAGTTACACACATTACATACTGAGCATGTAAAATGCAGTCATACTCAATTTGCCAGGGTTTTGTACGGTCTCATAATATGCTCTTTAACGTGTACCTTTTGGTAAGACAATGGGCGGGAAAGGCTTATGTCACGCACAATGATGTTCATTTCTAAAATAATGTGCGTTTCGAAGATGACGCTCTAAAATATTATGAATTGCAATTTTATCTTGTTGTGTCCGATTTAACAAAATAAATGCTTCGGGTAAAACAGGTCACGCGTGAATTATTCTAAACGCCTGAATATTCTGATATTAAACATTTGACAACTGTATATAAGTAAGTGTGTTTTTTTTAATTATAAATTTAAACTGCAATACTTCATGAGAGCACACATGGATTTGATTACCAATTGACATTCTTACTTATATATTCGTTGCGAATATTCAAAGAACGAAAAACTGTTCGGACCGTTTTAATGATTATTCATATCCAGAATGATTACAACGCGTAACTTGGCATAAATTATATTACAAAAATGTACAAAACGCAAGTGATCATGAAGATATTTCAGTAAGTAGCAACTGGTCCAACTATTGTTGTATCACCATGGCAATAAACTCTGAAAAGAGACAGTATAAGTCAAATTAAATATATATTACAACTGGGTGTAAATAATTAAATATGTAGTAAATATATTTCGATAAATGTGTACTTTACTAAACAAAAAAATAAGAAAAGAAGAACATGCAAAAATATACAGGTATATGACACACGTCATACGAAAATGGGTCTAAAGTCATATTCGACGAGCGCCCGCGCAGTCTGGTCAGGAGGGATATGACCCACGTCATACGAAAATGTGTCTAAAGTCATATTCGACGAGCGACCGCGCAGTATGGTCAGGAGGGATATGACCCACGTCATACGAAAATGGGTCTAAAGTCATATTTGACGAGCGACCGCGCAGTATGGTTATGAGGGATATGACCCACGTCATACGAAAATGGGTCTAAAGTCATATTCGACGGGCGACCGCGCAGTATGGTCAGAAGCTTTCCTTTCTGATAATAAATTATAAGTCTACGAAACCTTGCATATTTTATAGCGGGACAGCGTAACTCCTGACCAGAATGCGAAAATGCGCAGGCATAAGACCCATTTTCGCATGACGCGGGTCATATATGGTGATGTAAGAGGACAACGGCGATGGAGAGGGTTATACACAATTTAGTTTTAGAATGATTTGGTGATGATCTGATACTCACGACGATGATGACGATATACGATAACGATGATGCAGATTTTGCTGCTGATAATATATATGAGACGCGCTCTAAGAAAAGGGGGTTTAATGGGTGTGCGTGAAGTGTTATCCCAGATTAAACAGTGCAGTCTGCACAGGCTAATCTGGGACATAATTTTCCGCTTTTATTTTATTTTTTGTTTAAAGGAAGACTCTTCTTTACAAAAATCCAGTTTAGGCGGAAATTGTCGTCCATGATTAGCCTTAAGCGAACTGCACGGGCTTATTTGGGACGACACTGTACACAAATACATTAAACCCCATTTTATCACAATGTAACAAAACAGCCCCTACCGGCGTAGTCTACGATGCCGTCGCTGTCGATGTCGGCCTCCTTGATCATCTCCACCTCCTCGTCGGTGAGCGACTCTCCGTACGTCATCATGATCCGACGGAGGTAAGAGCACGCGATGTTGCCCGTGTTCTCCTTGTCAAATATCTGAAACGCGAGACCGCATCTGAGGGTTGGTTCTGCATTCTAAGTAATGGAGATGCCAGTAAAAAGACTGTGATTTAATAGACAATGACGACGACGACCAGTATACATGAACGTTACACACATGATTAGTTGGGGTGTCAAATTAAAAAAGCTTAGACTTTGCCTTGCATTTGAAACATCATCAGCGATGTGTGTATTATTAAGTTAAAATAAATGTAACATACAAACGACTAAAGAACTAAATCAGCCGATGAAATGCATTCCGCTTTTATCCCTTGTTGAACGATACAAATCATTGAAAAAAATAAATATATAAACCTAAAAACTTTTACTGTAAGTTAATTGCATTGTTTTATGACGACAATCTGATGTGAAAAAATGCGTGGCAAAACTTTGCTTGTATGATTGTTAATGTTTATTATGGAATCTCCATATAAAGATGCATGATGCAGTCGCAGGGCATGTACTTTAAGATCTTACTTACATGTATGTACTTTGAGATCTTACTTATGTACTTTAAGATCTTACTTATGTACTTTAAGATCTTACTTATGTACTTTAAGATCTTACTTATGTACTTTAAGATCCTACTTATGTACTTTAAGATCTTACTTATGTACTTTAAGATCTTACTTATGTACTTTAAGATCTTAATTATGTACTTTAAGATCTTACTTATGTACTTTAAAATCTTACGTATGTACTTTAAAATCTGACGTATGTACTTTAAAATCTGACTTATGTACTTTAAAATCTGACTTATGTACGATAAGATCTTACTTATGTACTTTAAGATCTTACTTATGTACTTTAAGATCTTAATTATGTTCTTTATTATCTTACTTATGTGCTTTAAGATTTTACTTATGTACTTTAAGATCTTACTTTTGTACTTTAAGATCTTACTTATGTACTTTAAGATCTTAATTATGTTCTTTACGATCTTACTTATGTACTTTAAGATCTTACTTATGTACTTTAAGATCTTACTTATGTTCTTTAAAATCTTACTTTAAATGCCTCGGTGAGTTCAGTTTCAGGATCCGTGTCCTTGATTATTTTAGACAAGATGTTGAAAAATTTGGGAAACTCGATAGAAGTGTGACCTGCAAAACACATAAAACACGAAAATGTATAACAGATGAATAAAAACAATTGGTGATTTTACTATGTGAAACTGGCGGTAAACAACAAACCTTTTGTAAAGCGATATCTATCTAAGTCCATGGAATACACTTATATAATGACATAAAAAGTAAAGATTTGTACTGCTTAACAAAATGTAGAAGAAATTAGTTTGAAAACAAATATTGGTTCAAGACAACTTTTTGATATTTTATTTATTTAGTTATTCTTTGGATTTTCTTTTTCCATGTTGGTAGATACACATATTGAAGCGGTGTCTTTCGAGAAATAGTAAGGTCCGTATGTGTAGGATGCTGTTACAACGCCCGGAGCACCTTGATCATCTAACGGAGTAACGGAGGGAGATCATACAACGAGGCATCTTAGGTCGTTTAGGTCCGCCTCCCTGAAATGGAAGGTCGGTGGGGTTAAGAGAAACACAAGACTCTTTTTTGCGCCTTACACGACACAAGTTGTGCTAATTTTGGAAAATTGTCAACACAATTATCATCAATAATGTTACCTTGTTAATTATTAAAATATTGATTTGATTCTATAAATCACACTAATTTGTGTCAGTAAATACCTTGTCCAACAAGGGTTGACGATGTTTCCAGAAATAATTGGCAGTTTTATATGATATCAGATTTAATACCGGTGATAAAAAGTAAGCGTTGTTAAACAAAACGCTAGGTTCTCACAGCGGTTTTATATTGAGAACGAACAACAACAACAACAACAACAACAACAGAAGTGTATTTGCACGTACTTAAGTTTTAAAAACGACTTTATACAAAAAGCATACTCGCACTGAAAGAAGGCTATATATAAGACTATAAAACATTAAAAAGTGCATTGTAGCATCATACATAAGTCGGTAAAATATGCATTTCTCTAACATTGAAAATATTTAGAATATTGTTTCATTGTTGTGAGTTATTGATTGTATCTTAATATAAACACATACTTATGGTGATTACCTTTAAAGACACGCGTAATTTGTTATTTGATATGGCCTTAGTCAACCCGTATTATGTCTTAAAAGAAAGTTTGTTGTACAAACCTTTTCAAACATTCCAAATTTGAGGTTTTGCAATAGTTTGGAATACATGTTATATTTCATCTGTGCAGCAAGAACACGTTAAATAAGAAGCGCAATAAGTCAACGGCCCTCAATGCACGCACTTCATTTATTGTATTCTGTTTTGTTACATAAAAAACTTACATATGACGAACATTGTGAACAACAAACCAAATGCGACAACATGAGAACTCTTCAAAAGAGGATGGTCATTCAGTAAGGGACCAACATGGTACATGTTTTTTTGTGTTGTTGACATATTTGTTTATACTTAAATATGTTATATGTTATATTGTATGATTCCCGGTCTTGGCCACATCTCTTTTGTATATATGTTCTTGGCCAAAGGCAGAATGCCGGATTGCCAATAAACTATTGAACTATTGGTACCGGTTTTGTGTTATTAAGGATAGGAACATCAAAATGAAAAAAAAAACTTTTGCCAAAGTTCATCTTAACACTGCAAAGTTCATTGCATTTGTTCTAGCTCACGATGAGTTATCTTATTTGCTAAAAGAAATTGTAACATAAAACACGAATGAAACCATTAAGTCACCGTTGCATGAAGGATAGTTTTCGAATAAACTATGCTGATAACAATTATCTCCGCACTGTTGAACTGGTATGATTAGAATTGATGTATTGGAGATAACTAATGTATTAACCGTTTGGGTATTTTATAAATGTGGCCTGGTAAGCGTGAATGTCTAATGATTTTTTTTTTAAATAAAATACAATGTAAACAAGATTCAAAATAACTGTTCTTATTTTATTGAGATTTCGAGGAAGTGTATGCTTAATATGGCGCATTTGAATACTTTAGTCGGATGAAAAGAACATAACAGCTACACGTACTTATAAGTTTAGATGGAATATTGGTCAGAATAGAAAGGCGCTAAATATATGAGATCTTATAATTGTTGCTGCCGTTTTTTTTCCTAAGTTTCTTTCACGTCGTATCAGTATTTTCGTATCAGTAGATTCTTCTCAGTCCTACTCAAATGCCCCACTACCACATTTTTCCCCGTGTTTAACCCATTTATGCCTAGCGTCTAGAAAAAAAGGCCTTGGCAAACAGCGTAGACCAAGATGAGACGCCGCATGATGCGGCGTCTCATCAGGGTCTGCGCTGTTTGCTTAAAGGAATTTCTGTCAGAAATATTCTAAATATAGAAATAAATATACCAGACATCCCTTATTTTGGAAATAAATTAATCTTATTTAGAAGGATGTGAGAGTCCACTAGGCATAAATGGGTTAATCAGCTCAGCAGATCGGTATACCTGACCATCGAAATGATTATAACCGTTATTATAATAACTTGCTTGGTCTGTGAAGGGTATTTGTATATGTGCATTTTAGCAGTAGTGTTTCTCACTACTGAGTTGATATAGTTGAAATGTTCGTTCATGTATTTTGTTAACGTTTTGTTTCATTCAATACCATTGAAAATCTATCGCGACGCAAAATATTCATTTTTTTTATCTCCCAAAACACCTTTTATTTTAACTTCTATTGACCTTTTATCGCACACTATACATAAACACTTAACGAATTTAAATAACTACACAGTTCATTATCACCAAAGGTGTCGATTACTTAATGTGACCATAAATTGGCACGATTTCTTAAGTATATGTTAATTCAAGCCATTAATGAAATAATTAAACTATTTGAAGAGCAAACACTTCTACACCAGTCTTGTGAATTAGCACGGTATTGCATTGATTTTTATCTTTTTGAATTCTTTTTGAGAGGGTATTGCCCACAAAGTAAATCGACCAACTTGAAATACATTTTTTTATTATTTTAATGCGCTTTCCAGTTTACAGACACCAATATGTTAAGTCCTTCCAAACTATGACGGTTTGTTTTTTAAATTCAGCCGTGCGAGACTGAGGCCTCAATGAAATATGTAGATTTTCTTTCGATTAAAAAAATTACTTTAAAAACCAAGTAAACAACAACAAAAAATATTTAAAAAAAAAATCAATAAAATAGTGCACACATGTTGCCGTTGTTGTAAGTACATGTAGGAAACAAAACAAGTCAACAAGTCATTTCGAGAAATTAGAAACATTTAGCTCATCGTCAAACACATATGGTGCAAGGGAGATAACAACTATTGTATTACACTTCAAGACAGATACCAATCGAATTTTATAACCGAGCAGATAGTACCATATGTTTTTCAAATAATTTTCTTGTCTGTTTTCAATAGCCGCATTGTGACGGTTGGGCAGATNAACATATACGGAAACTATTTAGTATATTTTGACCTTAAGTACATGCTCATGGTTAAATGGGCATTTTGATGCGGACAATAGCTTGATTTTGTAACAAAGACGATATTAATTAGTTAGTATATGTTGTAACGCTTAATTGGGAAATAAATATGAACCAACACGCAAGCGTATGGAATATTACATCGTTGAATAGATGAGCATCATGCGAGGAAGCTCAAATTAATAAACTGTACACTATATATAATCCAGATGCGCGACAGAAAACAAACTACATTGAGATTGGAGTTCCGATATTTCGTTGAAGTAAAATGACACCAAACTGGGGATGTTATCATGTCTGCGTGGTTGTGTTGCTGTTTCTTCATCACGTACAATGCACAGTGCCTGGAAGTGGTAGGTTTATCAAATACCAAAAACTGCAGTTTTTAGGTTTTTTAGGCCAAACATAAAAAGGTTGTTTATTTCCACCAATATCGCAAAAACATATCGGCTACACTGTTTTTTTTACTTTAACTATTGCTCAGATTCCCAACTGAATAAGTGTATGTACTGACCTGCAGAAATTTTACAAATCTCTATTGTGCATTCTTTCTTGAGATATTGTTTAGTAAATTTTAAGTGAATTTAGCGAATATGATCGAATGTGGCAAAATGGATCGCAATCGTAAAGAATAGTGTAGTGAATTAAGCAAAAATGATCAAAAACTCAACACGGAATAACACAAAATTTAAAGGGTCGTCACATTAGTGTCGCTCGGGTAAATGAAAACAAATAACTTCTGTTTTCGCCACGTCTTTTTATTTTTTTTAAAGAAAAAAGCCTCTTGAAGAGTTTTGAAAATCGGAGAAAGCAATAAACAAAACACATATGCATCAAGTCAAATATCTAACAGCACAGATGCTGCTTTATAATTTATCATAATGGATAACGTCTTAATATTAAGTAAAAACTCATAACTTCTGGAAAGAAACGAAATTGTCACACTGCCAAATTGATTACTATATTCGAACTGATACCTTATGACATTTGAATAACAATTATATGTGTACCTTATTAACGTGTAAACATTTGCGTAAAAAATACCAAAAACCAGCATATATTTTTACATATTCTTCCAGTTTTTTTCTGAGGGACACTGTATTAGCTTAGAGTTTTCATCGTGATTCTATTGCCACTTTTACAACCAACAAAATGGTGATTGTCTCATGCATTGCTTTGGATTATTCAAAACGGTGTTGTATAGTACGTTCCATATACTACATCGAATACACTGTTTTAATACACTGTACTAATTCAATGCATTTAGACACCTCCTTGATTTACTTCGCCTCCTTCGAGGACCGGATGCTGCCCGTCGCCACACACAGCCTCTCGCTTCCTCTCCAAATCAGCCTCAGTTACTGCGCCGACATCTGCCGCCTCTCCGCCATATTGGCCTCCAACAGCCTCCTGTCGACGCTCGAACTCGACTTCCGGCACTTGGTGCGCGAGGATGCTGACGTCATCAACGGCACGTCAGTGTGTCGAGGGTTTATGTACATTCGCACTTCTTCCGTCTGCATACACGCTAAAGGACTATTGGGCGAACGCTGGGATTTTTTCACTGATTTGAAACAGGCGAAAGGAACAACTTACTACGAGCATAGTAAAGGTGAAGGTGTATTTTTTTTTTAATATAAAGTTATTTTAGGTTCATACTTTATTCTAGTTGTTGTGATATCGATGATAATGGTATAGTGTTGCTGATTGCACCATTTCTGCCATGAATAAAGGATAAGTAATACGGATCTTTTCCAGACAGAAGTAAGAGCGCAATATTTATAATTTACGGAGTCGATGATATTGTATCTTCTGACAAATTTTAAGTTCGAACACATATTATAAAGTATTTTGTATCTCAGATAACATTATATAACGGTATTTGTTATAACATATTAATTAAGTCGGTTTCTAATGATTGAAAACAAAATTAACCACACGTCATTTGAGATGACAAATACACATGAAATGATTCATTTCAAGCAAGTACAAAACATAAGTATGAGTAAAACACGAATTTAAAACTGTTTTCAAATGGATCACCAAACAGAAGGTTCAAGTTGCATACTTGAATAAATTGTCTTTATTCAAGGGCACATAAATCTTCAACAATCACTATGACTTACACAAAAAGCACGTTTTGCTCTTTTAAACAGTATAAACATCATATTCATAAAGTTTCATGTTGATAAGCAGAAAACTAGAGACTTGTTCACGACACAAAGTACATATTTACAATCATGTTAAGCATCCAAAATTTGCCTATTTTCAAGGGCACATAACTCTGCAAAAAATATAGCAACCTGAACAAATAGTGCACATAACTTACATGTTTCTATAACGTTATCATATTGATGCACAGAAAACTGATAGATGCGTTCACGACACAAAGAACATATGTAAAATGGTGTAAGTATCCAATATTTGTCAACATTTAAGGGCGTTTGACTCTGCTTTGAATTTCGTGACATGCACGCATATTACATCTTGCACTTTTAACAAGTATAAACAACATATTAAGATGCATGTTGATACGCAGACAACTGAGATACTAGTTCGCGAGTCATAGTCCACGTGTGCAGCGTGGCATACCAATCGCTCAACCAACCGATCAACAGGGTTTTAAGTATACACCCAACACACTTTGTTTGCAGGGTTTGCAACAAAACGTCGGTGTTTATTTTTTCAGACTTTAACAGCCTCTTTGAATCTTACAATAACAATATTCTGGCCGACAAAGACGCATATCAGCGCGTGGTTAACAACGTCTCCTTGGACGCATGCGCGGGCGCTTGCACGCTTTCCTTGGGCGCCTCGTGCAACTCGTTCGCGTACAGCAAGAATATGAGCACGTGCGGACTGAGTAAAACCATCGCCTCTAACGTTAGCGAATTGATGCCTGTGGAGGAGTTCAGCTATTTTCAGTACGATGGAAGTAAGTATTTATTTTTTCGGCGTAGCTGTGTAAGCCATCTTTTCACCTTACCTGACCTTTGTAAGTGTCAAATAAAATTCAAATAAAATTTCCCGCGGCTAGACACGAATGAATACACTTCATTTATTCTATTGGCTGATTTGAGCATAATCCCCCAGAACATTTGAAACATGAGAGCGTCTTTGTAGTATAGCAAGAAACACTGCTTTACTGCGTATTCAGCATGAAACAATTTTATCTCTGATGAAACGGCTTGATGGATAGAACAGTTTTACACTCAACTCTTGACATCAATACAGTTTTTGTGTGCCCCTTTATATTCAGAGGAGTGTCAGCGCCAGAGCGTTTGTACTTGAAGGCTATGTTCTCATATTTAGTAATTACTACCATCTTGCTGGTTGTGTACTAGTATATTTTAGTTCATTAAAGTATCGTTTTTCCCTATCCTGATGTTCGTTTTGGCCAAACCATTTTACTTGTTTTCGAAATTGAACATTAAAAATGTAAAATTATAAAGTTTTAAACAAGCCGTCGTTCCAGCAGTAGAATCGTTACATCACTTTAATGCATTGCATTCCAAGGTATCAGGGTGAGTTCTTGGTCAGTAAAAGAATCGTTATATAATATAGACGCTATCACTTAAACTAGGTGAACTGGAATTTTATTTAGACCAGAAATATGTTTAATGAAGATATTCGGCGATATAATTATGGTATGTTAATAATAGATTATAAATGTGTTTTCAACAATTCTATGATATTTTTTGTTATTCATTTAACAAGAATTATTCCACCATATTGGCCAATGTATTAAGCATGAGCGCGATGATTCCTGATACTGTTAATAATCGAATCAAATAGAAATGCCCGACAAACCACTAAAACAGGTTTGTTCGAAGAACGCGCGTTAAAACATTTAAAATATGTAAGGATACTTCGCGTGTGGCCGGTTGACTTATATGTTTTAGTTTCAATTCCATCCTTCTTTTGTTTTTCTGTTTTGTATCTATAGATATATGATCAGCAATATGTAAAAATGTAAAATAAGCCGCGAAAACTCCGCGTAACATCCCGTTCTGCGTGTGATGCAGCTAAGAACTGCAGAGAAAAAGAAATTCGCTATCTTTGATCTCGTTCATTGAACTCTTAACCGTTCACCAACTCCAACCACAATCAACGCCGTATATCTTTTTTTAAAGATATTTATTTTTTAAGCGTACGTCTTTTACGAGGATATTAATTTCACCATTAGTCGCTATAATTAGTATCAATACATGTGAACATCTTGTATATGGGAATATAGATTTCCTTATTATATGCGTACTTTCTTTTTGAAATAAATTAATTAGAATTTTAGGGACAACATTAATATTAAAGTTGACTTGACTTTACGTATAGATCCATTCTATAAATTCGGCAGCATAGATTCACCGCCAACGATTGATTATGTGCAAAGTTATATATTATCTCCACATGTTTTTGTTCCAGATTGGCCATGCAATGTGACGCTAAACTATAAGTACGAACCAAGGGTGATTGCTTCACAGTCTTACCCGTACGTCAACGCTAACAACGTCACCTGTCATTTTACCATTATAACACCGCCTTCACAAAATGTCGTTTTGCACGTGCGGAAGTTCTTCATTACCAGTCCTGAATGCAAACCGGAAATTAATAGCGTGTTGATTTATGAAATCAACAACGCAAACGAAACGGAATCTATAATAAAGGAAGGCAATGAAATCGGGAGACTATGCAGTGAAGATCAAATATCCGACAACATTGTGTTAACGTCATCTAAGGATGTGTACGTTGTCATCCGCCAAAGTCTCGATGCTATGGCAACACGGATTACATTTTACTTCGGTAATTAGTGACAGGAACGTCATTTATATTGTCTTTCTCACATAAAAAAATTTGCTTTAAAACAATAACGTCTGAAAGGTGTGAACATGACCAAACTTATCTTACTAAGTACTCTTGCCTTTCTCTTATTATATTGACCATTATTGACCGTAAATAATTTGCCTACAAAGTAACCGCATGCATTATAGTTTAAGGGCAATGTATATGTTATAACGATTACTTGTTTTATTTCAGCAAATGCATCCGCATGTACCGTTAACCCTTGCTTGAACGGTGGATCCTGTCGTGAAAACCAAAACGCATCCTATCGATGTGAATGTCTTCCTGGCTACATTGGCCTCAAATGCCAATCAAGACTTAGCGTTTGTGATCCCAATCCTTGTATGTTCGGTGGTCAGTGTATAGCTGCCGATGATTCGTTCAGTTGCCAGTGTCCCAGAGGTCTTACCGGGGCGATATGTGATAGTTTCATCAGGGCCTGTTCCAGTTATCCCTGTTTCAACAATGGAACGTGTACATCCGTCGGTTCAAGTTATACGTGTGCATGTCAAAAAGGATTTACTGGTAGACGTTGCGAGAATGACATAAACGAATGTTTCAGCAGTCCTTGCATGCACGGAACGTGTATTGACCAGGTAAACGGGTATCAATGTGAATGCGAAGATGCATTTGATGGAAGGGATTGTGATAGGGACAAAACTGTATCTCACTGTGAAGCATCCAACTGCAGATTTGGCACATGCGCAATGAACGCAACAGGGAAGTTTTGTCAATGCTTCCCGGGATTTGAGGGTGACACGTGTAACGATAATATCGACGACTGTCGGAGAAATCCTTGTACCAATGGCGATTGTACTGACCACGTGAACTCATTCGAGTGTAAGTGCCACAGAGGATTTGTTGGAAGGCATTGTGACATCCCCAGCGACGACCCATGTCGCTATAATCCATGTCGTAAAGGGCATTGTTCCTTTAAGAATGGCAGCTTTGAGTGTAAGTGTGATCCAGGTTTCACTGGATCGCAGTGCGAAACGCCGTTGACAAACTGTGACTATATGTGCAAGAACGGCTTCTGTCTGAACAGGTTCGAACAGGATCCCACTTGTTTCTGTTTCGAGGGATTTATGGGGCAATATTGTGACGAACGTTGTAAAAATGGAAAGTGTCCGTCACATCCCGAGATGAATAGTACATCTTTCAATCAAACCCGCACATCAGATATATTTACAAGTCAAGACACTGTTACAAAAGTTGGTATTCACACTGTTTCATTTACTTTGAAGCAAACAATTTCAGTAGATGAAATAATACTTAAAAGTTCGCTGCAATCCAAGTTTGAAATCCCCGAAAGTCGAAGTGATTCGACTACAAGCGAAACTATGATAAGGTTAGAAGGATATTTATCAAATGTACAAGACATGCAGAGTACACAGATATTAACTTATTATCAGAACCCACAAATTTCCCATATAGATACATTATCGGATACATACTCTTCAGAAAGGCAATTGTCTGGTGGAAACGCGCATGCCCATTCTAGTACACAAACTTTGGAACAAAATTCAAAGTTAACATCAACACATACTGTTCTTTCGCATTCGTACCAAACCGATTTTTTTACAACGAATGATGTATCCGAACCAACAAGTGACACGACCACAGTCTCAAACGCCATTGGGTCAAACAAAACAGCAGACCACACCGACAATGTCGGGACCATCCTTACAACGCCATACACTTTCAAGACATCCACAGAGATTGTTCCAACACCTGTGAAAGGTACGGATGCTGCACATACAGATTATGATCAGGTGGTCATGTCAATTAATATTATGGATAACATTCATATGACACCAATGACAAGTCTATCGACAGCAACTTTTCCTAATTACTTTTCGAATATAGATGAAAAACAGAAAATGCCATCGTCAGTGACTGATACAGACACAGAGTCCTTCACTTCAGTACCCCACTATATCAATATTGTACCGGACAATGGTTCAAAAGGTTATCCGATATTGTATTCAACCCATTCTATGAACGACGCGGATTACAACTATACGGATGCTGTTACCACCGAGACACAACTACATACGACGGAATATAAACCGACAGTCATTGAACAACCGACAATAACATCTAGTAAAGCAACTAGCCAAGGTATGTTCGATCAACACCCTATAACACAAACCGCAATGTCCATACACACAATGAAAGCGACACAAACACTTAGTCAAAAGTATTTCGGTGAAACCACCGAACTGCAAAGGGATGATTCACAAAGTGTTTCCAGTGTTAATATCAACAGTGTCAGTAAAGAGGCATTGACATCGTATGAATTAAGGTCATATCCATTTAGTGAAGCGCGTTTAGCATCGGGTGCGTTACCACACATGGCTTTAGACAAAACAGATATTGTTAATACAAATTACGATAAAATAATTGAGTCTTCAGTTTACATCCCCAAAACAACTAGTTTGCAAACTCAGACAGATTCGACAAATAATAAATCAACAGAGAGCGTTGTAGTGTCTTCAAGTTCTGAATTGCACATATCATTTCAAGGTGACATGATTTCGTCTGCAAGTATTCTAGCACGTCATTTTTCCTCGACTTTTGCAGACACGTCAAAGCTTATGTTATCGGCTTCAAGTTCCCAATCTCTAAATACCATAATCATGACGTCTTCAAATCATTTATCGCCGCTTGATCTTGTTACGAGTATCATATATACAATCCCTTATATAAACAATGGGATTACCATGGAAGAAACAAATTACACGATGCCAAACACAACTGATCCAAGTTCCACCAGTAGACAAGTTTATACGAACGCATTTGCCGAAAAATCGTCTGTGGAGACGACCGTAGAACATGGTAGTGAACTTCCCATTGCCGTTAAAATTCAGCAAACTGGTTCGTTGTTATTGACAACACAGCCATTAATGACATTTCAAAACTCGACATCAGCCTATATATCGTTTGAGCAGAAATTGAACAGTTATAAAACATCAAGTGTTAAGTATAAAACCCAATTTAAGTCAACTATCGAAAATTCGTTGACGACTAAAATTACAGAAAGTGTGAATCCATCCAATACCATATTAACACAGCAAACGTGGAAAGACTTCCACTCTACTACACGGGAAGTTTTAGAGAGGAAAGCATCATCGGAGCATGAGTATTTAATTGCTAGCATAAACTTCGAAACAACAGAGAGTTATTCAATTGAAGGAACGGAAAGTATCTTGCTTTCACGGACGGAGTCCTTTTACAGGTCCAGCGATATTCCAGCAGTTGAAACAACAGAACGGATAGACCCTCTTTCCAATTCATATGGAATGCCTGTTGGTAGTTCGACTATGGAAAGCATCCATGGAGACCATACCATCAATCCAAACCTACAGTCAAACACCAACCCTGTAACTTCAACTCGTTTTGAAGACAGTTACACATTCGTTCCATCTGAAATTGGTTCCAAAGCAACAATAGAAACAACAGCAGCCCACTCGGAAATGATTTCCACAAACTTAAACAACAAAATCGTCGATGAAATTATTACCTTTTCTAAATCAAATTCAATCCATATCCATTCAGGTATGTACGACACTATACGAAGCAGTTACGAAAACCATCTTTTTGGAACGAGTCAGAGTGAACAAACAATAAGCCTGGACCTGTACGAAAGTATTCGAAAAAGCAATGAGGGCACGTCCTTGGTTCATTATTCTCAAGTGCAGACAAAGGATTATAATTGCAACAATGTTGACACAAATTGTCATAAAACGTCTGACAAACCAACGGAAACATCTAAGCAAATGCCTCTTTCTGTAACAAATAAAACGAATGACATACCAATGGAAACATCACAGCAAATGCCTCATTCTGTAACAAATAAAACGAATGACATACCAATGGAAACATCAGAACAAATACCTCATTCTGTAGCAAATGACGATACAAAAAACATTATAAGATATACAAATATAAGTGGTGCTAAAGCCGGAATTTCGGGTAAGCTTTAAGAGTTCATCAAAGAGTAATACATATCTCACTTACATAATAACTTTAACATTGTGTAGATGCAATAAAACTAGTTTTAGTTTATTGTGCACTGTTTTGCAGTTAAAAATGTAGTTGTTCACGACGCAGCTGAAGTTAAGAATTGTTTAATATTTTTAGTTTATTGTGCACTGTTTTGCACTTAAAAATGTAGTTGTTCACGACGCAGCTGAAGTTAAGAATTGTTTAATATTTATCGCAAATGTAAGGAAAACAGAATGACAGTGTATATAATCTATGATGCATCATATATTAGAATAAGTAGTATTTGTAATACTGAATGGATTTTCATTTAACACAATTGCATTATTGAATGAATGCTAGTAAATCAGGAAATTTTAATCGGCAATTATAATAATAATGTCGAATTCGACATTTATCTTAACTAGGATTTATTTGACTACTAACGCAGTACAAGGATACTTTATCGGATTTGTAAACGAATGTGTTTGCTGTTTAATAACTATTGTTACAGATACTGATGACATGGCGGAGATAGTCACAATCGAGTCTGTCCTGTTGGGAACGCTGTTCGTAGTCATGATGATAGTGGTCGTGGGAGGGGCATGCGTCATGTACAGGCGAAGACACCGGTATATATAGAAATAAAAAGAAAAATGTGTGGAATATTCTAAAAATATCATCTAACAAGTGATGAGTACCTTATACCAAATATACCAATAACACCGAATATCTAGTTTTTAATCTTTTTTACAACCCATTTTTTTATCAACAATCTATAAACTAGTTTAGTTAATTTTAAAAAGGATTACAATGATTTACCACTTGTTATAGGACTTAGAAACATGCTATTGTTAAATGAGAACATGCTAATGGTAAATGAGAAACATGCTACAGGTAAATAGCAATTACCGAAACTCATGTGTAGTACACATTCCTCTGCATGGTTTCAGAGGGGCGGTTTACCTCGGGTCGCAGGAGCCGCATGTGTGGAACAATATTGTTCCAGTTAACGGAAGGAAGGAGGACACGACTCTCAAGAAGAGATACTCGTCCCGGGACATACACAGAGACTACATGCAAGGGTACTGTCGGGAGTGATTGCTTTTCATTGCATTAAATGTCATATATGTAGACCAATCTTGAATATATACTGAAACAAGGTTTATATTATAATAAATAACCTATTGTTACATGTTGATAAATGATAAACATAGTAAATCGTCTAACGCAAATGACTTTCTATGCTTAAAACACTGTTCAAAGTCAGGACAGCATCGATAGCGATGGTTTATTAAGAAATAACGGATGTGTCCTCCAAACTTAAATGATGGTTAAAATGATCAATAGTTAATTATTGTTTTAATAATAAGGTTCTTTGGGTAAAGCTCTTGTGTACATTGATTGCTTCGGAATTGAGATGAAAACAATGTTGCTTCTTATAAATATGATTATCAAGAGTTGGGAGAATCATTTAATTTGCAAAGCAGCATGAATTAGTTAATTTCAATAACCTAATACGAAATACGATCATCACACATTATACATGGAAACATCGGACTGAAATTCCTATATATTTAATAAAGTTCACATATGATAACATAGTTAAGTAATGAGTAAAGAACTAATATATACAAAAACATATAATTAATTACCTTACAGAAATCTCGTTACGCCACCTGCCGTTACCAATGGTTACTACAGACGTGGCTACGGAGATCTGTCACCTGACGATGACGCTGATGACGAGTCGTCTGCATCAAAAAGGTAAACGAAACGTCAACGTGTTATTTGTATAAACAAACTCATGCAACTTATTGGTCCGCAATATCTCGAGGGGTGAATGTCAAACTATTTCATCATGATTAGAAAGTTAATATTCAACACGCGATATGTTTTTCTTCTATTGTTAGGATAATATTTTTTTAAATTAACTGAATTGAATTGGATGATAGTTACTTTTTCATAACAACGTTTACTTTTCGACTTGTGTTCGTCGCCCCTAAGAAATACAATTAATATTGAAACAGTAATACGATGAAAACAAATCCTGTGTTACACCAAAGAACAAAAAAACAAGTAGGTGTTATACAAAAATATAGAAATGTAAAATCAATTATATGTTGTTTGGTGTATGCGTAGTTCAGTCGATGGATACAGTACCGAAGTGATGCAAGTGGTCAGGATTGGGAAGCCGATCTCTGGACAGATCGTCAGCAATTGGCTTCCACATGGGCTACAGAGGGGGGCGTATCCAGGGTGGGTGAATACTCTTTATATAACAACACCATTGGTGTTGTTGTTGTTGTTGTTGGATACTCTTTATATGAGCCTCGCTCTGGGAAAACGGGGCTTTATGCGGTACGCACATGCTAAACAGGGACTACACTTTCCGCCTACACTGGATTTTCGATAAGAAGAGACTTACTTTAAACGAAAAATACCATACAAGCGGATGTGTCGACCCTGATAAGCCTGTGTGGACTGCACATTCTAATCTGAGACGACACTTTACACCCATGCAATAATCCCCGTTTTCCCAGAGCGTGGTTCATATATGTGTTTTAATCTAGAAGTGAACAGCTATATGTAAGAGTTACATGTATGTGTATTTGACTTATTCTACAAATATTAATTCGTGTCCAAATTTAACAATGCTTCATACTTTTCATAACATTCAATTGCGTTTACTTACATTGATAGAATAGTCTTGTTATGCTTTTAGTAGAATTTAATTTCCAAAAGAACTTATTTGACTCAACATGACATAAAACAAGTGCTTAAATATTAAGGAATATATTCGGTGTAATCTATTTCGAGACGGACATTATTTGAGTTTATAGTGTAGTGTGTATAATATATAACACCGTTTTTTTTTCCCGCAATAAAACGAATGTGTTATAAGTGTTACAACATATAAACAAATTAAGTGCACACTGTGATAACAGTTTACATGTATGAATACATGTGTGATTCACTGTTTTCGATAAGAATATTATAATGGACATAACGTGTGTAAATGCATCTCTATCTTTTAGTACGGAGCAGAACGTGACAACTCCTGTAATAAGAACACACAAACCGGTACCAGGGCAGATTGTCTCTAATGGAAAGACCTTGAAGGAAGGCAAATACCGGAAACAGCGTCAGAGGTGAGTTTCACGATGATAATAATACACTGAGTCATGTGTATTGTTTTTGTTTCAGAAGTACACCCGCTGTTTATTCCAAACCCATTAGGAGGGTTCGCTCTGACGACTCAAGCGAACACAATTCATCTGCGCAAGAGTAAACTTATATTTTTTCTTACAGAAGACTTAACAATACACTTAATTTTAAAACGCTGAGAGATTTGGTGTTTCATGTGATAGCATGCACTTGTATATAGGATAAGGATGTTAATACCGTTATATTATTATTGTTATATTAAATAATAATGTATTGGGAACACGTGTCCTTGCATGCATGTTTTTACTATAATACTGACTTAAACTTGCCGGTTTACTACCCTACCGGCTTAAAATACTTTACTGGCAAAGTTACCTATCTGCATATGCTTTCAGAAAGGAAGAATTCATATTTCCAAGAGATTTTCTTTTTAAAATCAATGTAGCAAAATGCGAGGCATCATACACGAGTGATGAGGTTTGTCCAGATAAGCCTGTGCATTCTGCATGGAGAGAGTCTAATCAGTGACTTCACTTTCCGCGTTTTAGTTTTTTTTGTTAAACGGAAGTCTCTTTTTAACGAAAAAACAACAATTTAAGCGGAAAGTGTCGTCCCGTATTATTCTGCACAGGCTATTCTGGGACGACACTCTACGCGCATGCATTAAGCCCAGATTTCCCACAGCGAGGCTCACATATCTTTTGCAGGGATTGCATATATTCGGCACCGTACCGTTATCGTCAACCAGCCCGGTCGGAGGATAGCGAGTCGCAAACGTAAGAGCATTAACTCACGTAACACTCGCGTGTATTGTCAGCGTCCGAATGACAGTTACGTCCATACAAGTTTGATTCAGTAAAAAAAAACGAAATTGAATGTTTTTATATTCATATTTCTTCTATATCGGTTGAACGATTTCAGTTAAAATAACACTTAAGAATACGGTGAATCAAATAAAATAGAACCAACGTGAATTCTCCCTTTCTGAAAGCATATGCAGATAGGTAATTTTGCCAGTAAAGTATTTTAAGCCGGTAGGGTAGTAACGTGAGTTTTTTTTATTCTAGTAGCATGCGGGTTAATATGCTTTTTGCAAATACAGTTTGCAAATAAAGAAGTGTATATCACATCAAAACCTTTTTTTAGACATTGTGACGTCATAGAAACCCCAGTGGTAATGATATCGAAGCCAGTGCCCGGTCAACTGGTCACATGCGATTCTCGTAACCTAGCAGACGGTGCATCTGGAAGGCAGCACATAAATGTAGAGAATCATACCACTGATACGGATTCGAACGAAGACGATACTCCAATTGCTCAACACAGGTTAAAAGATATGAGGTACGTATAAAGTGGTCTTCATTTTCATGTGTGTTATTTTATCTCTTCGCAACTAATCGGTCAACTCCATTATTCTTAACAATTACGTGTGCCGATACTATTTGTTATATTTTATTTTTTAATCGTCTTAAAACCACAATTGTTTTGTTATGGTATATATTTATGATATTTGTCTTGTAATTCTTTTGATCTTTCCAAAATTATACATAAAGCCCAAACAAGGCAATACTATTCAATCCGGCGCAGTCAGATGCACATAATTCGCCCAACAGTGTTCCCCAAAGCACGTGTTCGTCTAACCCGTTCTTCAAGCAACAAGATGGCTCTCTTGGTCTGCGACTTTCAAACACGTACCACAGGTATTTGTGATTGGAATATGCTGTCAAACACCCATCTTAAGCTCTTTATAATACTTTTGGGAGTATATGTTTATTCTATAAAACTTAATAACATAAATTATGTTGAAATTATTTTTAAAACTTGCGTTGACATACTTAAATAGATATCACATCCACATGCGTGAAGGCACTAAATTGAAAAACGCATTAACTTAAGTTATATGGTCGCTTAGGAGATATATTGTAGTATTATCATGTAATCATACTTTGTTTATACAACATACGAACCTCAGTCTGTGAAAAGGGGGTGTGATACATAGGCTAATCTGGCACGACACTTTCCGCCTAAACTAGAATTTCGTCAAGAACAGTCTTCCTTTAAACGAAACATACAATAAAAGCGGAAAGTGTGGTCCCTGATTAGCCTGTGTGTACTGCACAGAATAAACTGGGACGACACTTTACGCACGTGCATTAAACCCCCTTTTCACAGAGCGCGTCTCAATATGTTTTCTGTCAGATGGAGCGAAGGAGATCTAGATGACCTGCTGGATGAGATGATGGAGAGTGAGAACTATAATCCTTACTCCAGGTCCAGAGACACGTACGTTGAATGGACGAAATACCTAAAGCAGCATGTTCAGTGACCANACAAAAATTCGATCATACTCCCAAATCAACAAATAGAATCTATGTGTACAAATAATATTTAACGTGAATTTCGATGAGATTTTATGCACGGATTTTCAACGGACACTTAACGTGTGTTTAACATATTATATATAATTATGTTAGATGAACCAATTTAAGCATGTGGGGTGTAGCAGTAGAAGTATGAATTTTGACTTAACTCCCATTCATGTCATGCATTACACTCACTCTCCTATATCTATATCACACTCACGTCCTTGCTTTGAATTACACTCATGTCTGGACATATATCTAACTGAAATCACATCACAATCATACCCTTTCTCTTTATATCACTGACACAGATTCTACAGCACACTCACCATCACCCAAACACTGACCTTGCATCACATGTTTACCCTGAATTTAAATCATATCACGCATTGTGCTAGCTTTCTCTCACAACCTGACTATACATCTAATTCATACCACACTTGCTCTAGATCTCACTCGCAACTGTTTAGCCCACCTGGCACTCTAACTTTTCAATTCACCGAAGCTATATCGTGATATGATATCGCTATCACCTGTCCACATGACTCAACCTAGAACTTGCACTTACACAATTATAACACGAAGGTCAATATGCAGCGGGTTTTTTATGTTGTTTAATTTCTGTTTTACAATAATTTATATCTTTAAATACTATGTTTCCAGTATAAAACGTACTTAATTGTTTTATATTGAAGGATAATTTCGTGTTAAAAGGCTTACTTTTTATTGCAGAAACGCAGTGCACGTCATCAGCGGAGTTGAATACGGATAGAGCGAAGCGTAGTTGAAAAGGCTTCCGATATTAACATTATTTCACATGTGAATGTGTTCAAAGACGAAATAGACAATTATGTCAATAAAGCGAGACTCATTAATGAATGTGAAATGTGCAAATGTTGACATCGATTATACTAGCGTTTGTTTTTGAGACGATTGGACATAACACATAGTAATAATATCGGTTACTTGTGTTTGAGCCTCAACATGGAAGTCACTTTGCATTATCTTGAAGTATATATTAACACAAATATAAGCATTTCGTCTCTGCTATGCATCAACCAGTGTTCTAGTTGATGGTTTCAAAAGATCCATTTCGTTCAGAAAAATCATAGAACGTCCATACAGTTTGTTTCGACTTATGGTGGTTTAATAGTCGTGCTTGTGCATAAAAAGATTTTTAATAAGCATAATAAAATTAACATGGACCAAATTGGTAAAACAGATGCATGTTTTTTGTTAACAATATTCAGCTTTTTAGCCAGTTTATTTCCATTTTTCACATTTGTTTCACAGAAAGTATTACATGGAAATAAAGACGTATATCATTGAAGTCTAGAAAACTATATAAAAAAGTATATAAAATTAGGCGAGGACAATTAAATAGGGAAAGTCAGAACACTTTCGGTCATAAAATAATATTGTACCATTTTAACTCACACGTTCAGTGTGTAAGAATTCCTAATTGACAAGTGCATGATACTAATTGTTTCTAAGTATAAAAATGTATAGTGTTATAGAACAGGTTATCCAGAATACTGTCGTACGAACCCGTTTAAAACATAATCGGCACAGAGCTTAACACACAGAAAAATAGTAAGGATATCGCAAAATTATTCTGAAATGTCCAATGTACATGAAAAGCTTTCGACTCGGATACTCGTACAATAACTATTTTCGATTATCGAATATCAATTAGTTCGTATTATAATTGATTCATCTTTTGTATTCACTGATACAGCCGCTGATTTAGCATTTGTTGACATTCATATAAATACAACATTTTCGTTCTTTAGTTCACATAACAATGTTTCTTTGAGGGTATTTAAAAACAAATAACGTTCAGACCTGTTTAATATGTATTTGAATCAAGCTTTAGTGAATGAAAATATAAGTTTAGCATGGATCAGTTTTAAACAATTATGAAATATTGCACCCGTGAAACAATGAAGAATAAATCAAGAGCTGAACTTAATTTGTATTTTATTGGTAAACTGTTGATGTTGTTTCCATGGCACTCTTTCTTAACATTATTGGGCTACTTCAGTCATTTTGACTTAAGGACTGATTCCTTTTAAATGTAACAAATATTTAAAAAAAAAATGTGCGTTTGAATTTGTTTTAACGACAAAAAGCATGCCTTATTAATTTTAACTGATATATTTGATATCTGAAAAAAAGAAACACTCTCAAAGAACAGCATACGTTCCAATATTAATGTTACGTGTTAATGACATTATAAGAATGATTTTCATATGTTTAATAGGAAAACATTAACAAAATAATAATACATTGTGATAAGAAAAAGAAAGTCCAAAGAGTGGATAAGAAAGGAATGTATTATAATATGTTCTTAAGATATGATAACTTCCTTTATCGAACGCATGAGGGTTCCGGAAAGACTATTCTATCTTAACGTGTTTCGCTTTCTTTTCGAGTTATTCCGCTTATCCCATGATTTACAAAAACGAGAATCATATTTGAATTTTCCAAGATTTCTGCGTTTGTTGATAAAAAATACTCTACAACTTCTGTTATAAAAAAATCTTATCAAACGAATGGCTTTAGATGAGCTGTTTGTTATTTTTTTTAGAGAAGAATAGCATATTAAATGATGTCGAAAACATGTTGATATGGCAGTTTTAACACATTTTGTTACAATAATGCATATTATGCAGGTGAGAGCAAAACAATAAATATGTTAATTTAAATAGTACATTTGTTGGAATGTAAGAAAAATTTAAAAACTAACCTATCAAATAGGTTAGTTTTTTAATTTTAGACTTTTTTAAAACTACGTAAAACAAAACCATAAAATTGACTATTGAAGTTGTGTTAGAATATAAGCATATCAAACAACTGTGTTTTTTTTTTGTTAGTTTTTTTGGTTTTAGAGAAATTAAAGCATATTAATTAATGCCGGACACATTTTGATATTATAGTTTTTACACAATTTGTTATAACAAGGCATATAATTCAGGTAATAAATGTAATACATTTGATTTTACGATATGTATTTATTTAGAATTATATTTAAATTGTTATTTCCTAATACTGCTTTTTGGAATTCAAGAAAAAAAAAGATACTAAGTTTAGTTTTTGAACTTAAGTCTTGTTTTTCTACTAGTAGTTTTTTACTTAAAACTACGCAAACCAGGGGAAAAAAATACAACAACCATATTGCTATAATAAGTACGTATTCTCGTATTGTGTATGCTGCTTTGAAATAATGCCATAATCGTTTAAAGTAACTTAAATAAATATCAATTTCCAGCGTATAATTAGTATATATTATTATTATTATTATTAGTATTATTATTATTATTATTATTATTATTATTATTATTATTATTATTATTATTACCTTTATCTGTTACATGTATTTGATTTATTAACATTATTATATCATGTAATGGAAGCACTATTGGAACAATGAACAATATATAAGAACAAAAGATTCCAATTAAATAAAATACGCGTAAAAAACAATTCGCTTAATTTTTAAATCATGTATGTATATTTTAAATAGCACAATACGAGCAAAACAAAGAATCGACCCAAACATAACCCGTTCCTGCTCGCCATATGCCGACTGCTTCAACACGATTACATTTTACAGATTTCATAACATCGAGAAATGAAACAAGAAAAGTCCAGAAATAAAATTAATTTCGAGCAGCTGAACGATTCGTCTCGTCGAGAGGTGAAATAAAACCGCGAATTCTTTGTTGTAACGGTGTTGATTTCAAACTTATTTTCGCGAAAATATAAGTTACCGTAATCCGTTCCTTAATGGCGATCGTTTAGATTAAAATGAGGTTTTTACGATGGATAAATATTTTTGTAATAACACAGTCTGTAGTGCGCGTTACAGACATCGCTGGGTGAATGTGTCATTTGGGAAGCGTTGTTTTTGTACAGTGACACATTAACGGTGTCTTGCGGAAGGCCGCAAGTTAAACACCAAAAACGCGAAAATATCGCGCCGACATTTGTGATGCCTTGAACGACACATTGAGCCCCGAAAGACGTTTCGGTCGAAAAATTATTGAATTTTAAACGCGAAGGAAATTGATATTGACTTTTGAAGGAAACTTGGAACGAAGGTGTCGGGATGACAATAAAAGTCTGCCCTGCGCAGCGTTAAGCTTCGGAGCTGTTTTATATTTGTTTATAATGCACCTGTGAAGAATACTTGAAACATTGATTTGAGAGAATAACATGTGCAAACGTGATTTTCTTAATCCATGGCTTGCATTTCCGTTAATATTTTTCTCCTTCTCGAATGGTTTTCTTATGATTTTAATGTGAAATTTTCTGTGGAATGGGCTGGTGATGTCGCCAGTTTGGGATTTCATATAGGCCTCGCTCTGGAAAGAAGAGGTTAAATGCATGTGTATGTGCGTAAAGTGTCGTCCGAGCAGACCGCAAAGGCTAATCAGGGACGACACGTTCCGCTGTTATGGTATTTTTCGTTTAAAGAAGGTCGCTTCTTAGCGAAAATACAGTTTTGGCGAAAAGTGTCGTCCCAGATAAGCCTGTGCGGATTTCACAGGCTAATCTGGGACGACAATTTACGCACATGCATTAAGCCCCGTTTTCACAGAATGAGGCTTATATACGATAGCTGCCTGAAACAAATCAATATAGTACACTTCTTGATAAATGTGTGCAATAACTCCTCTCTTTATCAGCGACAACGCTCTAACTTGAAAAACACTATTGCATTTTCTCGCATTTAAAAACGGTAAACACACAACATTTCGATTGTCGTTTAATTTATTGATTTGCTATTGTAGTTTTCACCCCTATTTGACAGCAACATCCTTTCTTTCCTCTGATTGGACTCCATCATAAGTTTCTATATAAACAAATATATTGATTAAATACAATAATGCTTAAGTGAACGAAACAAAACATAGGTTATCAAAAAAAGTTAATAAAATTGAAAACAAAAATGTATTATTAGTATAGCTTCTTATCCTAATGGGCGTGGTGCTTCGTATTGTTATATTTAACGTTATTTAGCGCACGATTTTCCTTCATCATTCACATTACACAAACGGTTTCCCCGAGTAATTTCAGTCCGATTCAGGTGAACATACTATGTTGTGTTTAGAACCCTTGTACACCGAACACAATTAACCCTTTGAGTGCTGGAACCGGATTTTGAAGGTTTTTGCAAACAGTTTGGATCCAGATGAGACGCCACAGAACGTGGCGTCTCATCAGGATCCAAACTGTTTGCTATTTTGATAGTATTCTTTGAAAAAAAATCAAAGAAAATGCTAATTTTTGAAATTCAGCAGACGAAATTTTAGCAGACGACAAATTTCCCAGCATGCAAAGGGTTAAACGCATCTAAAAGGGCACCAGTTCTAACAGAAATATTTGTGTGATGATGCTAAATTGGTTATTACCATGTTGTTTATAAAAAAAAAATGCATGTAATACATATTGTTCGAATGATATGCCAGCGACGCTTGTCGCGAGCGGAAGATGCTTACTCGAATTACTTCTGAGGCATCACACTTTGTATAGCTTGAATAGAAACTAAAGGAATTAAAATTACCAACAAGTGTTTATGTTATTGATTGAAATGTGTGTTTGTTGTTCTTTTTTGGTGGGTTAGATGGCCATTATAAACGATTTCTGTAAAGTTAGTTGTTTTATGTTAAATTGAGGAGTGTTTTTGTTTCACAACAGTGCTCTTTAATAGGAATTCGATCTTGCTAGAAAACATAGTAACATAAACATTGAACATAAATCAGGGCAATGCTATTGGGAGTGATTTTTTCTTGGCCATGGGCGCTGTGCAAGTTCGAGCCCGGGTCTCTGCGAGCCTCGGAAGCGCCAAAACTCCGAATGCTGGTGTTTGTCACGTCGGGAGAAAGAAAACATCTGCACTCTCTAAGTCACTTCAAAGACGTCCGCGGATAAATGGAATCGCATTTTACAGCTTCTCCGACGTTCAAAACTAGAAAGAACGACCCCTCTGGATGCCGTTAGTTACATCAAAATGATTGTGTTTAAATAATTAATCAGCTGTGCTTTGGGCTTAACGTCCAATTATGAGACTAATTAAGAAAATCCAGAATAGCTGAACACGACTGAAACGTCATGGTACCAAGGTCGTTAAAGTAGCGAGCTTCCGCGGTGGTTTGGAGATGTTTTACAACCATCGATGCGGGAGGCACACTGTGTCTTTCTTGATGAATATATGCATCTTCAAGGAAGTTGTCGCAAAACGAGATGCGAGCTCCCAGTTTTCATTAACATTTGGTAAAAATCAGTATAGAATAATGAGTCAATTTCACATACTTTCATTATTAGTTATCATTTGAAATGATACTTTAATAATGAGTTTTAACTTTTAAGTCGAATTCATCTATCTCAAACACAAAACACTTTAAAAAATTCTTGTTGATAACAATATGTATTACTTGAAATGAACTCCCAAAAAATCGACAAACTGTCAATATTGCTGTCCAAATCACAATGTTTCGATGAAAGGTCGTTTTACGGCCAGCCAATGTAGTTACAAACAATAACAAAGAATACCGATTATTTGTATAAGTACTTTTAATTAAAATAAATAGTTCAACGGATCACGAATCCCAGAAAACAATAACATGTTGACTGCATTATTTTGAAATAAATAAGATGATGACATTTAAGCTTATATGTGGCGTGTTCTGAGAAAACTGGGCAAAATGCATGTGCGTAAAGTGTCATCCCAGATTAGCCTGTGCAGTCCGCACAGGCTAATCAGGGATGACAATTTCCGCTTTTATGGAATTTTTCGTTTCAATGATGTCACTTTTTAGCGAAAATCCAGTTTAGACGGAAAGTGTCGTCCCGGATTAGCCTGTGCGGACTGCACAGGCTAATCTGGGATGACACTTTACGCACATGCATTTTGCCCAGTTTTCTCAGAACACGCCACATATTTGAAACACAGGTCAACGATCTCAGAGTTTTGTGTATTGAATGTCTGACTATTACGAAACCATGGCGCTTCTAAAAATGTAAATGTCGTAAATAATCACACCTACTTGGTCGTCTATTTTGGTGATTTTTTTAGGATAGATCCTATTTTATTTTCATCAACGCAAATTAAGCTTGAGAAGTAAAATTCTAATCGAATATGTTTTTAGATTAATGTCTACCGGTATATAGCACAAGTAACACAAATGCACGCACGAATAACATAATTATTTGACACTATTTTCACTTCTATAACGAAATAAATTGTGTTTATATCCTTGCAAACTAACTCAGTACACAGATTGTTTTATTATATTAATTATATTATAAGATTTAAAGATTGTTTCTCATACATATCGAGCTTATGCTAAACATTAACGCTTTCGAACTGTGTGGTGGTGGATAAATAATCTTTTGAAAACACACTAAAAGTGTTATCCTTTCAGTGTTAAAGCTGATCCCATTTAGGGTTTTGTTACATTTCCAAAAGCTCCAGCAATTTATGACCACTTTTAAGATAAAATAGCAATAATTACAATCTTTGCGTTTATTACCCGTTTAAAGGTTTCTTTCTTAACTTCATACGGAAATAAAATAGGTATAAAACTGGCTATAACTCTATTATGAATAATTTATTTTTGCACAAAACATCGCAAACGGCGCTAGGAAGCTGTCTGCCGTTTCATGACCAATGAAAAATGTATGAGATAATATTAGATTATGGAGTACAGACGGGCGTAGAAAACGCCCCGGAATGGGCAGTCTGTCGTCTTTCTCCCAGATAGCTAATGGTACTTCAACTTTTCACGAACGCCNGATAAGATTAGATTATGGAGTACAGAGGGGCGTAGAAAACGCCAGTGAATGGGCAGTCTGTCGTCTTTTCTCCCAGATAGATAATGGTACTTCAACTGTTCACGAAAGCCACTTCGGCCACTAGACCGGCGGAGAGTAGAGTGCGGCTACGACTTAATTGCGTGCTACAATACGAGGAGAGGAATTTACGATAGAGTATAAAAAGTAATAAAGATACGTTCGCTTAAATGTGGAATCGTCGACCGACTAAATAAAAGTAACTTTCGATCTATTTTATTAACTATATTCAAGCGTGCTTTTTGTTTGTTATGATAACTTGTCGCCCTAAATGGGTACAACTGTATTTGAACACAATNGGAATGCGAAGCAACGCTTGACAGATTCGTCATTTCTTTTCCGAAACTTCGTGAATATATTTCGAAACTGACACGTGTGTAACGGCGGCCGCAGACGGGCCACAGACAAGCAGACGCCCGCCTAAACAGGGCCGACAGGCTGCCAAAGGCAGCTTTTATCGCCGAAATAACTATGTGGCACCTTGCCAATGATCTCTTGCGTGTTGAGATCGGCATTAACTTATCTGGCCCTAAAGGGTAACTTATCACCTGTTTTCGCCACTTACGTCACCTTGGATACCGCGTTGAAGTTAAAGTGTTTCAATCTCCGTCAAGAACCTCTCGTGTTCTAAATGATGCCGTTCGAGAACCTGCAACGTGATAGACATAAGTTGATATACGATACCGTCTCTCGCTCTAAAACCAGCATATTTCTGAAACGATTTTCTAAAACATGCAACAGAGCATAGTTTTGATAGTATCTCGAACTGTCTTACAGTGACACGACAAACGAGATTGCTTGCTTTCAAAAAAATCTTAATAACTTTTACAGATGAAGCAATTCCGTGTAATATATTGCTGGCATGTTAAAGCCACGCAATCCATCTTTCCTGCTTCGTGGCAAACATGGTCTGTCGTGTTTTGCGCATCATAGTGGTAATGTTTCAGCACTCGTTTGCCGCTTTGACGTACACATTGATTAGCAAGCGTTCTTGGGATTCAGAGAATTCCATTGCACTTAGAAGTGTTGTCGTAACAGAACACTGTCTTCTGTGTCTGTTGTGTTTATGTAAAGTCTTCTTGACATTCCAACATTAGATGCACCAACATCATTTTTCACTTTCAGTGTCACTTCCGACCTTTACATACCCGTCCCGTAATATATAAAGGCGTGAATCTCCTGTTTGCATTCAACGACATAGTCATGTTAAAATGTTAATTATATAACGGATATTAATATTAATAAATCACGTGTGTGCGTATATGTATAATTGTTAAGGCATATCATCAAGTATTCTCAGCATGTAAGGAATCTTGGCAATACAAAAACAGTATAATACATTGTGTGATACACTTATAAAAAAGGCATAAATAATATTATTTTTTTTATTTAACATACGGCTATAATCATTGCTAGGGAGTTATGTTTATAACTTTTGGGTTAAAAACCTTTCTGAACAGTGTAATTCTTTTAAATTCCTATAAATGATATAAATGATGATTTTATAAGTTCCAACGAGATGAGAACCCATAATGTTTTTTAATTAACGTGGTGCGAATATGAGGTTGTTGCGCATAACTACGATAACTAAGATTGTAGAGTTAGAACTCAATCAGTAACTACAACAGACTACATGAGAACTGAATTTTGAAATAAATGCAATAAAAAAACGTATTTCGTAACTGATCTCGACCGTGCCGTTTGAAAGAAGAACATAATCAAAGACAATGTAAATTGTTTTCGATAATCTAAGGTTTGAAATCGTGGACTCTATTTGCATATTCTTACTCAGTTTGTTTCATAAAGTATTTTATTTATCTATAATAATGTATAGCCTCTTCTTAGATTTGTTGGAAGTGCCTCGCATATTCGACACCTTTAATCGAATACATTTTGCATCGCATTCATGTTACGCGCATTTTATATCTTTTATTTTTATTTTACCGTAAACATTTCAATTTTTATGTGCTTCCTATAACACATCAAAATATAATAGTAGTGACTATGTATGGACTTATATTAAGACTGTTATGTCACAAATGAAAAAAATAATGTATAACAACAGCAAGAAAAAGATTCGTACGCATGACTTTTTTTGTGTACGTTTTGCTCGAACATAATATGATCTTGCACTTTAATTCCTAACATGAAAGTAATGCATCTACATTTGGAAAATGTGTCGTGTTCTGAGAAAACTGGGCATAATGCTTGTGCGTAAATTGTCATCCCAGATTAGCCTGTGCAGTCCGCACAGGCTAATCCGGGACGGCAATTTCCGCTTTTATGGAATTTTTGGTTTAAATGATGTCTCTTCTTAGCGAAAATCCAGTTTAGGCGGAAAGTGTCGTCCCGGATTAGCCTATGCGGACTGCCACAAATGTGTGATTTATTAATGAATTATGCAAACGTGTTTTCAAAAGGTTATTTGAGTAATAATGAATTCACACAACGGTTTTGATCTGGTCATATAAGTGTGAAACGTGTGATAGATCAGCGATGCACTTTAAACGCAACATGTATCTTAACAAGGATGTATGGAAATACGACTTTGTTTTGTATTCATTCGTTGTCATTATGTATTGTTTTCAGTTGTGTCGACTTATATCAAGATTTTTATTAAGGTGTTCACTCAAAATAGTAAATCAGTTTAACGTATATCAAATCGTTTCAGATAGAAACTAGAAGGAATCAACTGTTGTCGAATTACAATGTCGAAATAAATTATGTTATCTACCAGGAACTTCTCCAAGATATCGATACATGTGAGACGTGATTAAAACATATTATGTAGATCTAGTATTTATAAATTTTAGCGTTTAAAGGTCAACATCGCTGTAGATTGTGATTCAATTTCACAACGATGTGCACGGAAATGAGACTGTGTCCATCATGCAAATAAAACTTGATTTATGGTAATATGATTACGTATTTATACTAGAATTAATTTCGAACAATCTGATATTGTAGGACCCCTAAATCACTCAAATAGACTGTTATGATTACGTAAAATTTGATTTGAACGAGAAACCAAATACAGACACATATTTCCTGTTGCAGTTTAGCTATTGAAATTATGTTATTTGTAGGGATTTATTTTTCTTGTACCACACTCTACAAACTGATCGATATTATAAAGCACATCAGTATATTTGCTAATATCAATGCTTACATTTCATAAAACTGAAAAAGTCATGGAGCCTTTTAAATCAAAACAACCACACCAGATTTTATCCAGGTGGTCTGAGACCCCGTAATCAATTCGAAGATTTCAAATCGTTAAAAACTTTAGAGCATTATCATTTTTATTGATTCAATAAAATTGCCGAAAATCTGAAGTTACTTATGACAGGCGTCAAAACCTTAAGCCGATAGCCGGTAGCCGATAACGATAGGCGCATTCGTAAATGATAGGCCAACCCGAGGAAACGCTGCTTTCAGATGCGTTAGATGATAAGCAAGCATGGCCGGGCCGTTACTGCCAATAAATGACGTTAACGGTAATGAATTTTGACGTTAATTTACAATTTTAGTGGGCGTTATATTTTCAACAGGGATTTTATGGGAGGCAGATGCGGATATCTCTGAAAACCTTACATCGAATTAGGCTAGTTGATATTTAACGGTAACCTGCAATGACTGCGGTACGGCGGAAAGAATTCCCTACACCAGACTGAATTTGCCAAGTTTAGCGTTAAAACTTTCCCCCGTGGACGGTCCTAATACCATTAGCCCGGACACTTTTTTGAAAAGATAAGATGCAAGTGACAGTTTGAGAATCGGTTTAGAGAAATGCGTTAGGGATCTCCCCCTAGTGGATTTCTTTTAACAGGTCAACTGTTGTTCTGGCAAAAAAAACGCTGAAGAAAAGCGCGGTCAGTGTGAGTTTAGTATGCAACCTTAACATTGCCATAAAATTCGAGATTTGCCCGGAAAGTACTTAGATATTTGTTTTAAAATAAAGTTGTATATCTTTAAAGGGACATTTTCTCGTTTTGGTTAAGTGACAAAATTGAAAAAAAAACAAGTTTCAGATTTGCAATTTTTTATTGAAGTTATGATATTTGCGAGGAAACAGTAATACTGAACATTTACCATGCTCTGAAATATCTATTTTATGCATCTTTTGACGATTAAAAAAACCTGACAAATATAAAGCGTTACACACGCGAATCGACTGAATAATTTCGAGAGTTCTGGTGTTATCGAGATATTTTGTGACATTACGAGGATTGCTTATATAATGTATAAAATACATCACTCACGGAGCACGGACGGCCGAGTGGTTAAAGTGCTAGACTTTTACCCCAAGGGTCAGTTTTCGAGCCCGGTTGATGAGTACTCATTTTCTTTCTTTTATTTATTTTGTATTTTACTGGAGCTATTTAGTTCCAATGCTTACATTTATTAAATTTAAATCATTTAATGACAAACTTCAATACATGCCAAAATCTGTGAAAAGGTCCCTTTAATTTAATAACACGTTCTGTTTGTATTCGCCCACACATATATTAATTACTATTATGTATGTTTTGACGTCAATAAATCTTACAAATTTAAAGAATGTTAAAGTCCATTTTCACTAACAGGAGCGAACTACTATTATCAATATGACAAGTGAAAAGTATAACAATTGGAAACCAAAGAGAATACCAGGTTAGTTATTCTCTTGAACACATACTTCCCTTATTTTTCTGACTTCATTACGAAAGTACACACCAGAAAAAATGCCGAAAACAACACTCGAATATCAAATGACGTAACAAACCGAACAAAATGATGTCACTAAATTGCACGTATTTGCTGTATTCAACAATGTTTAATACATAAAAAAATCTATGAAATATAAAATATGGTTTGATGTCGTTCATGCGAGTACGATAATTGGGTAAATCACATAAGTACTCGACACAGCTCACACACAAAAAACACAATTACAATTATTATAAAATAAGATGAATAAATAATGCGTTTTTGCGAGTGTTGCATAGTTCAATTCAATATTTATATTATCTAATGCAACACAAAAACATTAAACAATGCGCTTTTCTTATTTACTAACTGTTTCAGTAGCGCGGGTTTTCAAGGTCGATCGTCCTGCCTGTCGATACGACGTCATAGTAGGTGGTATGATAGTCTGATAGTATGAATACTTTATATGAACACAGACCAATACCAGAGAGGTGAGGTGTTATACACTCTATATATATCGCAATTGTATATGATCACACATCAAATCACAATCGCTATATAGTTTCTACTTAAACAGGTCAGAATAGGAACCGTTCACGTACAGTTCTTGAAAAAAATATTCTTCTCCTTTTCTTAAGAGGTGTCGCACATTTCAACCGGAACGAACCCGAAGATCTCATGACCTAATATTTTAGCAGACGACATGTTTCTGATGAAGCAGAACGGAATTATGGGTAAGGAATCGTGGGTAAGGGTCATTATCAAATTAACGCTAAATACCGTGACGACACGATGAGGGCGATGAAAAGGTCAACGAAAAGGGTCAAAGGGGTTTAAAATCATGACAGCTGTTGAAATTAAGAGCATCAAAGTAAAATGTGCTTGTTCGTTTGTTGTTGTTGCTGTTTTCTTGTGTTTGATATCCTTTATTTATTAACTTAAAAAGTTTCTGAACGTAAATATATCATTAGATTTGAATTAATATTGAACACTATCAAAGCAAGGATTCCACACAATAAATTACATAACATAATAATATGCATAATCTGTATTTAATTGAATACTATTTTCGAAATAAATTCATTAACAATATTGATGCATTGCTAGATTTATTAACGTGAACTAAGTAATTTAGAAATCAATCAATACCATGTGGACATAACGTACATAAAATGACATTTTTACGAAAATAATATACTATAAATACAATAAAATAACGAATTCCTGGTATATTCTAAAAATGTTTTGATATATTGCGACCTCTCATAACTTTGCAGAAACTTTCATATACATTTAAACACAAAAAAGTCAAACTACAGATACGCAACATAAATACGCGAAATAAATATAAATGATAGAATCACTGATAATAAAACCTGCCATCAGATAGAAATAAAAATATCAAGATTAAATTCCAACACTAGAGGTTAGGAAGAGCAAAAGTCAAATTCCATGACCAACCAGGGTTCGCACATCATCATTGCAAATGGGGCGAGTTGCTCTGGTAACACCAGCAGAATCACGTAATGTTATTATCTATGTTTGCACTTGGGTAGTGTGCATTCTCTCAGACGTGTTTGAAAAGAATCATTTGAGTTAAATGGTAATGATGAGACATTTCAAATAATGTTAAAATAACCCTAAACATGTATACCATACTGAAATATCACACGTATAAAAAGTTGTCCAATGTTTACATTTTATTTAAAAAAAAATCCATAGAAATGCAATATATACGAAAACATGTTTACAATTATTGTGCATTCTGCTATTGATCATTTTATTCTTATTGTCTTATGGTGAAATAACGAAAAATCTAGAACCTCATGATTAATACAATAAATAATCACGCGATGGAATAAAATTATTTGTTCTAGTGTTAAGTACAACGATAACTGTCACATATTTGCCTGATTGCAACCGATGCAAGCGTTTTAATAACCGTTCTTTAGTATTACAGCCGCTTTTTGAAGTCAGGTCAGATTCCATATCACGTGGTCCGAACGATCCCTATTCGGATATCCTTTGCCGTTTTCCACTGGTCACTTGTCATCCTCCACAATTCGAACGTCAATCATTTCCAAGTTTTCAATTATTCTTTTATCGATCACAATATCGTCTTTGCAGTCATTTGTCTTTTTAATCACATTGTTTGTTTCGACCTTGTTTCTGTCTTGCCCCATGTTTCGTTTGGCCGCGTTGTACAAACTATGCTGCCTTTGGTTTCCTTTAAAGCGACCGTGAGTTTAGTACAGCTTCTTTCGCACAATGTTAATCACATTTTCTGTTTCATAAATGCATGTCGACTGTAAAAGATGAATCAATGAACCTTCTGTCATGCATTTGATAATTGAGGAAGAAAAGTGTTCACGTCTTCAGGAATTATAAACGAAGATTAACGGTATATTAAATGAGCTCCATTTATCTTAGTATGCTTATTGCAATAATATTAAAAACATTATTTTATTGGAAAAAACAACAAATCAATAATATTTAAAGTAATGAGACACACTCCATTTCAATACAACATGTTCGCTAAATAAAAGTTTACACATACAAATATGTTGAATAGAGATTTAGAAGATGTATGTAAGTGGAAAATAACTCGTGTTTAATAAAAAACAGTTCACGAGAAAACTTCAGCCGACCTTCCTTTTTTTTTTAAGTTGTTAGTGGAAAACAAACATCTGTTTCCGCCTACCACACATTTGGTCAACTTCTTAGACTATGTTTTAATACCTTACTAATCTAAGATAGTTATGCCTAAACAGACATATGTTTATTGAGCAGTGTTTTGTGTTTGTGTTCTAATATAAATTATAGGTATTCATTTAACACGAAGAATGATGTCGAACAAACGTTTCCGCAGAACTTTCGATCGATTTATTTTCAAGATATAAGTAAAAATACTTTATTTCAGTACAAGGACTGATTTTTTGGAATTCATTCAAATGTTGTGTCATTTTCTCATGTAATACTTAATTTGTATTGTTATACTAGTATTTGTTTTATAAGTTAGCATATTTTATTTTTGATTAACATTTAACAGAGATTAGATAGGAGAGAGAAGGTAAATGCCCATAAAGTGTGCCATCATACACGTCAGTTAAGTTTATTGGCAGAATAGGAAATACATGCCTTTGGCCACATATCAATAAACTATACAAAAAAATAAACCCCACAAATGAAATACTTAACAAAAACCTTTTCACATAAATATATAGTTAAATGAATAAGTACATAAGTAATTGGTTTACATCGCTAGTGTTATCAAGTAGCAACAAAGTACCTTACATAAAGAACAGGTACTTTTGCTTTGGACTCGTCTTCACTTGATAGCTGCCTAGCGTTTGACGCCGTCTGCGTCTGACCATGGCGCTTTTCAGAATTAATTTGATTATATCTTCCAAGAATCAAACATACAAGTGTCTCCATAGACACCATTGGAAGTCACGTGACCAGATGTAAGAGTCTTGCACGTAACAGGGGCCGTCAGCTCGATCCACGGGAATCAATCATACGGGCAATACAGTGTTTAACTGATTGAGTATTACGTTACCTCGACGGACGCCAGCGTCGGACAAGGCCTTGACGATTTACATTTCTCTCACACGTTATAATAGTGGACATTAACTTTAGCGTCGCCATGGGAGACGAGCGCTGGTGTTTTATAAGACAAATGTCGCCTTTAATGATCGTCGTGTTTTGTCTCCGAGGGTCTGGCGACACTTGTTTGGCATCTGAAGCAAGAGTCTGCCCACAATTGACCACGGCTGCGACGTGTTTCTTTTGTAATTCGAGGAATGATGCAAATGTGTTCTGGTTGTTTCATAGGCCTTAAAGCATTTCCCAGTATATTGTCTTCTATGAACACAATCGTTTTGCGGTAGTACACGCACACGTTAAATTTACATAATAATTATTCACCATTTCAAAACTTAGCGGAAAACTGATGTATATGTATGTGCTTCATGTGTGTCGGCAAGGTATGGTAGTTTTACGTTTACACACCGGAATGTGTGACATAAAAATCACTTTTTGTTTGAGCCATAACTTTAAAATTGTCACATTGATCCAAACATTACCTTCCATTCAGAAGTGTTTTAAGTATTACTAAATGAAAAATACAAACGTGTTTTTTTACGATTAATTTCATTCTTTAAACATAAATATAATATATTCTAAAGTTCGAATTTTACTTTGAAAAACTCAACACACCTGTTATAGCCATTGTGTGCAATTTGTTAAAAAAGGAAAGTATTTCGTCGTCATTAACACTGGCTATAACTGCAAGAAAAAAACTGTTATCGGAACTAGCTTTCTAATGCAAACATGTTTAACGCAGCATCAAGAGGAAACGGAAACCATGTTCTTAGAGCGAGAAGCTGTGAAAAGTACCATATCGCGACATTTCCACGTGTCCCTCAGGTTGCTCGGCAACTGTACGCGGCTTGTAATCAACGGTAACCGATACGCACAGGTTATTTCGAAAGTGTTGTGCGAGCTGTCAATGGCTTTCCTGTCGGCGGATTAAATGTCCCTCGAACTGGAAGCCAAGCAAGAGGCTGCTGTTAGAGTTTCCATTAAGCCCGGAAAAGACGTCTAAGATACCATAAATGTTCGTGCGCAGGCCAATCATGGTGTTCGTGGAAGATGTTAAGCTTCTGTGCGCACATTTCTAGTAAATTTCTGTGCAATACTGCAAATGATGCGAGACGCGACGACGTTTTTAGTGAATTTGAACACAATTATAATTAGAACCAGGGGTTTTCGTTTCTTAAAAACTAGTGTACTTTGTCGGTTCCAAACCTTTTTGCTGATTCTGTATGTTGTCATGTTTAATACATGTGTAGGATTTACATGTCCGCTTTATTCTAAACTATTGTATGAAAGTCTGTTTCACATTTTATGGATTTATGTTTATCAATTTATCACTTATAATGATAAGAAAGGAAAATGGTTCCTTTCGGGGAGCTGTCTTAGCTAATTTTAATCTACATGTATAAATAAACAAAATAATGTGTTTTGTCTTATAGAACTTCCATTTTTAAAATAGAATCTGTAAAATTCGTGTAAAAAGTTTGAATGTATATATTAGATTTGAAATATGTTTTTAAGAAAAACTGGCGGTAACGGCCAAAGCACAAAACATTTACAGTTTACAACACATTGTGTTATGCAAGGAAAATTGAACGATGAATAAGTACACTTATCGTTATTGTTATTATTATAATCATTATTAAAAAAATAAAAACAAATATACTAAAATAATAATGTTATTAGTATTATTATAATCATTACTAAGGAATAGACATGTAAAAGGAAGGACCTGGTCTAATCCGAACGTGTTTTTCATCATGTGGCTTGATATTTAACAGATAAATGAATTGTGCTAAGGTTGGTGTTGTTTTGCATGACAACACATTCAGGGTCCATTTTCAATAATCAATTCTTAGGGTTTAAATTTATTTATAGACTTAAATCCAGGAAAAACTTACGAATGAGTCTGAAATGCTAATAAGAAAAGTATGATACATTGACTCTAAATTTTCTTTCATGAAACGTTTTTTATAATTGTTAGAAATATAAAATCATTATTTACTTCTTTTTTTTTATCGAGTGCACCGGGATTGTCTCCCATATGGCCATCGCCCCCAGAAAGACGTGTTAGTTGGTTACGGGGGATAGTGCAAGATACAGGAGACACCCCGTTCCAGAGGTGACCCTGGGTCTTTTAGTGCCCGGTGTATAGCACCTAGAACACTGTACCTCGGTTTAACGTCTCATGCGAAAGACGAGTTAGTAGGTTAGGTGCAGCGGGGGATCGAACCAGCGATCTCTGGATTGTGAAGCCAGTGTGTTACCACTAGACCACGGATCCGCTACCATTATTTACTTTTCTGCCTATATTTATTTATATGATGACTTTAAAATAAAATATACTTTAACAAAAATATAAATCTATGATTGCAATGTAAAAAACCATAATTTATAAAAAAAAACAACATTGCTATCATAAACTGTCATTAAAATTATAATCATGCAATACTCCACTTTTAATTGTCTGTCCATAGTAACTTTCGAGGTCATTTTTTTTGGTAAATATTATTATTTTTGCCAAGTANATATATTTTTTTTTTATTTAGTTCTAAGTGAGTAATATATAAAACATGATCAAGTTGAATATTAATAACACCGCTCGATAAGCAATTAGTAAGTAACTGCGAAGCAATATATAACAATCGATGTTCTTTCATAGCAGGGACATTTTGCATCATTAAATGTTTGATACATATGTTTTCTTATTATTCATACGTGCATAAACTCCTGTCAAAAAATAATGGTCAGCATGCAAGTCAAATATTTGAAAGGCATGATTAGAAAATATAAACATTAATGTACACGAATATCTGAGTCGGTTAACATTACAAGAAAAAGAGGAAATGAAACATCATAGGAGCAGTATATTGTAGTAAATAGTGTTTCTGTATTTCAATTATGTCACGTTTTCCGTATCCAACAATGTTCTAATAATATTACGGGGAGTCGATAACCGATAAACACATTCCCTTTATTTGCAGCTGTTCCATCATAAAGTTCACATATTCATGTCATGAACTGACAACTTCGCGACTTGGAACATGGGTTGGGCGAGAAATGTCGTAGACATTATTTAATGATCTCCACACAGATTCTGTAGCCAGGATGGTCATTGAATATTTGTGCATAGGTAAGTAGTGTATATTATTCATTTTATTATATATATATTTATATGCATCGGTTTATTCTGTTTCGGGAATATCTTCGTTTATGTCTGGTAGTTCGAACGCATTATTGTAAAGTATTGGAACGCTCGTTTTCATCTCTATGCGTTGTAACCGAAGGCCAAATGCGGATTAAAATCACGGCTTGGCAGATGGCAATTAATATGTTCAGACCCGTCCCAAAACTGAACAGGAACAGAGAGTACGGAAACACCAGACTGACATTGTTCAAATGTTTGTTCATAACATGGGATACTATCGAATATCCCGCAGTCCATGCAGAAAACGATTCTGAAAAAAAACACACAAGCATTTCATGGAAATGAAGTAAAATAAGCATAATCAAATTAAAAATGTATCAAACACTAGTAAATGATACACAAGTGCTCCTGATTATACCACATTTCACCTTCAGACATACCTGATGCGAGCGTCAAGGAGAAAGACACGAGGATACACGCTGTGTGTGTGTGTTTCTGTTTCCTAGAAGTCGTTACCATGACGACAACCACCGACAGAAATGTAAACACAGTAGCGATCAGCGTAAATACCTTAGCCTAAAAAAACGCTGTAGAAAAAATCAAAGTTAAAGTTGCATCAACATGCATATTAAATAGAGTTTGAAGGTATTTAATATTATGATTTTACATATTACAAACATAGATATGTGCTTGTTTTTGTGTGTTAATAATACTCTGGTAATAACATCATGCTTACAATTTCTAAACAAATTACTTTACCCTATATAGGTAAAACATGTATCTAATAACTCTTGGAATCGTGTTTTAATGTCAAAAATAACTAATCTTATCCTGTCACATGCCTTTAAATCAGCCTGATAACCAGGTAACCTAATAACCCAAAAGTTATCAGGCTAGTTGACTGCGTGACCTCGAATATCAGTCAGTCGCTCTCCGGTGACGGACTACTTTTGATCATTAAAACATTAAAAAAGTTTGTTTTTAAAGGCCATATAATGGTGACAAATCCAATTATTATGCATATAAACTGGTCGAATTTTGACCGGATTTCAGTTACTCTTGCATAAAAAATGCTAATAACACAGCTGAGGTGCAACGTTGTCAAGAATTATGGAAGATATACCCGTTTCATAATTGGAAGAAATGTTTACAACTTTGCAACTAACGTGGTATGTAGCCTCAAAGCGGTGACGTATGCTTAAAATAGCCGAAAGAAAATTCAATTTTAATTCTATTTTAAACAACTTTTCACCAGCAGAAAGTAACTTATTAGAACAGTAAACGTTTTGTTTAAAAACATCAAACGAGTGCAAAAAGTATTTCGGATTGTGTGTAATGTGTTTGTCGTGCATAACACGAAAAACAGACAATAGAAGTGCATATAGTTGTTACTTTATTGTTAATAGCATTGGTTTAAAGTTGTCATTGATGATTCAGGTAAGCGTGTCGTTTATGCTAACTTTAGTTTTTTTAGGACTTCTGTCAAAGCTTTAAAAATGCCATAAATCTAATCTACAGCACAGTTTCAGCTGCAATCGATATTTTAATTATCCAAAAAATGTGCTACGTGAAATTATACTTATTTTCGATTATTTGTTTTATGTGTTGCTCAATTTTATTTATAACGGTTGACTTAGACTGAATGTGCACGCCATTTTGTTCAATTGAATGTTCTAATAAAATTAAGTTTTTGTTTTGCTGTTGCATTTTGTTTCAATTTTCAACAATACAAATATCACATTCTCGATTCGTTTTTAATTTCTTCTCATATTTTTAATAGGAAAGTATTAATAGAAACGGTTTGATGTGGAACTATTTTAAAAAACACAATCGGTAGTTATTTGGTCGTAAGGCATGTTGCGTACATGTAGGAGGCCCGATCAGAATAACTATTTTGTTATGTCAATTAATCATTTGTGTTTGATAACATGTGTTAACGGTTAATGTTACATGATAAACAGAATAATATGTTGGTGGCGTGGATGGAGAATGGTTATCTGGCTCGGCAGAGGATCTTATCGGGTTCGCCTTCGGCTCACCCGATAAATTCCTCCGCCTTGCCTTTCCATCCACGTCACCAACCTATTATTCTCTATTTACTAAGTTTGAATTACTGTTAAATTACAATATATGTTTATCTTTAATTCCTGAATGTAGACATCCTTAACAGTGCATTTTATTTCTATTATTTTAGACATATATACCATAAAATTCGTCATAATAAAACTGGCGTCGACAAAAAAAATGCGCTAACAAATGTTCTATATAAGTCATTTTATTATAAACTGTGATGAATTTACCTCGATCCCAGTAGTTGAAACGGCACCGGTGACAAACAATCCTGTACCAGATTCCCAACTGGAACAGTCTGCTATAGTTGTCCTGATACGCTTTCCATTGGGGTGTCACAATTCCTAACACAAGCAACACCAAGGCGATTGTCAAATCCACTTAGGAAGCGGTTAAGAAATATATAAGACTGCGAGGTATGTCGTTTTCTGGGACATGTTGCCCTTGTAGTTGGCGGGCTGTGTTCTCATAAAACGATGACCTTATCTTCAATATAATATCTATCCCATGAGTCACAGCCACTGCTATTGTCAAAAATGAACCCAATGCAAATACAAAAACACAAACGGAAAAATAACAATAAAAAATTCTTGCTAAGTCGCGTTGTAGATTTGTTCTATGGCAATATGCAGTACAATTGTGGCCCCTATGATACATGAAACAAATATACATTTGTATGTATGCACGATAAGCCAATAAAGCGACATAAATGAACGTAAACATAAATGAATGTTAAACGAACGACTTATTCCATTTAAGCTAACCTATAATGTGTTTTAGTGTCCTGAATTTGAATTTTATTCGTTTTCATTGATTTTTAATTCCTCACACAATCCTATACTTACTTAAATGAAGTATATTTTAGCAACAACATCAACAACTTATAACTGTTTACGTGAGCTGAACTAAAAAGAGCGTGCAAATATATGTACATTCGATTCAACGCCATGTTGTATTTTCTATACCATACCAAATTATATATGAATCTCTTCGTAGATACGTTACCAGTTAGTAAAATTGCAAAGAATGCAATTAAATCGTGTTTTGAAGGCTTCGTGTGTCCCTCACTTCCCAGACAGTTCTTATCATCACGGACGTGCACAGAACCAAGACCAGTACAGCTATAACTTGAAAAGGTATCCAGGCCTCGGCATATTTGTGAGCCCAGTCAACATCTAAACCTACAATTATGTTATATAATATATATTTACAAAACACCGGCGTGTTTTTGTGTGCATATGATTTGTGTTCTATAAATCGGTAGAATAAATCCATCTACTCACATCGTATTTATAATATGAATGTAATATTGTTACATTTATCATTATATACATTTCTGATTGCCGGTACGAGATTACATAAAAAGTATTATATAATCAAACACGTAAGAAACGTCTGTTTATTTTACTTCACCAGTGTTAGACCATGTCATTTGTGCACATAGAAATAAAATATATCCAGTTATTGAATTTTTAGAATGTTAATACACTAAGATATTTAATGTTCCAGTATCATTATTATGATTATAAGTGTAGCGTATACTAGTGCACTGTCACTTACTTTGTCCGAGAAGTGGTATGGAATACAGCGAGCAGTTTGTATTGCTACCGATAAAGACATCTGCATACCACAGTCCTTCCCGTCTTAAGAGTTCTGGGCCCCGCGTCATATTGTCGCCCTCAACTCTTTTGTAATTGAACCATCCTGGAATGGTATGTCCAAAAAGCAGCAACAGAAACACGATTCCTAACACAACTAAACGAACTACTTTACGCAGTTTTGACACGGTCATCGCTTATTCCTGCAACAATATGTGTAACCATTAGGTGCCGAGAAACATAAAAATACGCCTCGGTTAACGGTTTTTTAGTTGAGAATTCAAACGCGCATAAACATTGATCCGTCATAATAAAGATGTAATATTTTGCCAAATATGGAATATCAATAGCCAATAAAAAAACTAATTACCATAAAAAACATCAAACTATTCATCATTGCAAGTCGATTTATATTATCTAAGTATGAACAATGTTTGTTTATGCATAATAGAATGAATTCAACATATGTACAGGAAAGAAACATTCACAATTGAGCCACGCAGACATCATTTAAAGATAAATATATGTCAACTCCATGTAAAATATCAATTGAAAACATAGGATTTATATTATAAGCATAATTTAAATTATTAAAATATAAGTCCGATTTCATCACACATTATTGAAGCGGTTACACTGAATCATTAATGATCAAGAATTTTGTTTTTTGAATGATGGCTAAATATTTTAACTAAATGTCTTCGTTATCAAACAAGCTCGAAAAAGGAACTGAATGTTAAGAAATAACACACTAAATGTTCACAATTATTAAAATATAATACAAGAAACAAAACAGTAAATGAAGGTACAAACATTATTTTGTGTTGGCTGTTCTCTCTTTTCGCACATTGTGTCTATACTATTATACTTACATTATCACTTTTCTAGGATAGAAAAAGACCTAGTCTAGTCAGTTAGGCCTATACAAGTTACACAGTAGCACTATATTACACATTGCTTCAATTACATTAAACACATGTAACGTACCATGTACACGCTTTGTTGTGTGTGAATTTATACGAACATTCTAGAATTGGACGCGTTTATATTAAGTTATGTGCTTACAATATAGAAATTCTAATAGAGTGACGGTTATTGAAGTCAATTAGGCATATAAAATTCCTAAATCGTTATGCTACGATATTTCTGTACAATGTATGAAATATTTTAAATGTTTATATCATTTGTTTAAAAAGCCTGACACTTAATATAGGAATTATTACGTTTTATTTTAAAACACAAACACATATTTCATTTGAAAATGTTTAAATGTTGTTTTTTTTTAAAAACTGATATCATGATAGATAACCTTCTTGTAGGAATGACTGACCACTCAGGCTAACAATTGTTATCGAAAATACTATTTGCAGTATATTACATACATTAAAAGGGCACTCTTCCTTGTTATAAGATTCGGCAACAATAACTCATCTTGTTCAACCCATCCCATACGCAATTCATGGTTAAATATGTAAGTTTACGGAGCTGTAGGTTGTCTCTATAGCTTATATGTTAACTTTCAAATTGTAAAAAGACCCTTTATAATAAAGAATTTTAACAAAAGACTTACCAAACTTTGCTCATGGTGTTATTTTAATATGTGGAATACGTGGTATACGTTTGATTTATATCAGTCGATCCATTCCTGAGAAACTAGCTTACCGAAAAACTTTAACCTACCTTATATTCTAAATTATTTGTTTCAAAAACGTACCTTAACTTTGACAAACTAAAGTTGTCACGCTTGGTCCTTGTTGACCGAAAAACGTTAACCTGTCTATATAGTGCTTATTTAAATGTTAAGTCTTCAATTGATCTGAGATTGGGAGCCCGGGAGATGTGAAGTTAATTTTCGTGACATGAATAAACGAATTGAATCTGAGCTCGCATTTTTGTTTTTGTTCTTACAACAACGCGCGTTGCAGAGATGAAATACCACTATTAAAACTGAGTTCAAACTTGTGAATGTATGTACGATCAAGTACCGCATATGTATTTATGGTCAGTAATTAAAGTAAATAAAAAAACTAGTTTAGCACTGACATATGTATATTCAATTGGAAGTGAATTGCAGTTTATCTATAAATAATGTCTAATTTACAATTTACTTAATTTATTAACTTACTTTATAATAATCAAGCACATTATTATTTAACATACACTTTTTTCACAGGTTGCAAGTCAATACATTTTTATAAACTAACTATTCTAAGCATTCGAATGTCAACAATACAATTAAGTTCTTTTGAATCGTCAGTTCAGCTGTTTCAATTTTTAAATATTAATATGGGATTTTTTCAGTGGAAATGAAATGACAATAACAGCCATTATCAACAGTTCGTACACAATAGGAAATTTAATGCATGACCTATTGAAATGTGATTTTCTTGCTCTTACATTTAGAACGTTTTCCATAAGAATTTTAAATGCGCTTTCGCAATATAACCGATTGCAATTTTATAACACGTCATCTGAATTGAGAGTTCTTAATATAATCGAGCGCACGTTCACATCACATGCTCTGTTTACCGCAGATCCTGGTTGTCACATGCACAAATATTCATGCTAAGTGATTTCAACCAGAACGAGAATGAATAATGTTGTGTGCGTGTATTTGTGTTAACATCATCATCATCATCATCATCATCATCATCATCATCATCATCATCATCATCATCATCATCATCATCATCATCATCATCATCATCATCATCATCATCATCATCATCATTATCATCATCATCAATCATCATCATCATCATCATCATCATCAACATCATCATCATCCTAATCCTCATCCTCATCCTTATCCTCATCCTCATCCTCATCCTCATGGTCATCCAATAACACATATTCTAGATTAAACTGTTTTGCATAGTAACGTCAATTTATATGTTGACTTTCACGAAGCACATTTGCACAAACACGTCAATCGTTTTCAGTGTTCTGTATCAAGGCAATGTGCGCATGCGCAATAAAGTTGATAAAACATGCAAACACGTAAAAAATACATAAACATCCTTTCAGATCTTTTTAAACGCAGCAAAGTTCTTTCATCCGTTACGATAACCTGCCCATTAGTACACAATTGTCAATAGTGATTATATGTTAATGCTGGTATTTAACTCTAACTGAATTTATTTGGAAAGTGATGTTCACAAGGAATGCGTTATACAACATTTAGACAATAAATCGCTTTACCTGTTTGACTGTGATTTTCTTGCTCTTATATCGAAATCTTGATAAAATCTCCGAAAGAATTTCCCATGAAATTTCGTAATGCATTCGGTTTCATTTTGAAATAACAATTTCAGTATAATCTTAATTGCTACCGATACATACATGTGCACACCAGACAGGCATTTGTAAACAAGTTGCAATAAGTCTGATAATGCCACACACATATTTCACATTAAAACGTAAATCCTTCGTGGTGTCCGCTATCTGAATTTATCTGAAAATAATCGTCAAACATTTGTTTCGATGAAACATGAACTCAATCTACATCAGCAAATAATACAATTGTTTTGAAATTAAAATGCATGCGTATGTAAATTTAGTATAAAACATCACCTTAATAGCATATACAATAAATGAGTTAATAAAGCTCTCAATAATTTATTTGCCACTAGATTGTATGCAAAATATTTCAAAATACATAAACGATGAATATATATTTATTAGTTTTTAAACAGGAATGGAACACAATAGAAAAAATATATTCCGCTAAATACTGTTATGGTGTCTCTAAAGTTTTCGCATGAAACACAATCGTATACAATAAAAAAACTGTAAATATTTTAAATTGAACGGTAAATAAAACTGTAAGACAGTCTTACCTTTCAGAACTTATAACCTTTTATTTTTTTGTGTTCAGCTCTGCAGTATTGTTCGAATATTTGTATCGTTATGACAACATACATATACATATACATATATACAACGGTCGACCTTCTTCTTCGAAACCCATCCTCTAGTAGTAAATATTTATTTCAAAGAATAGAGCTTTCCTCTTCAACAACAGGATGTGCACCGAAATTATTAATTCATTATAAATGAAATAAACGTTGCGTTGACGTAATGCCACTATTGCGAAAAGAATATGCATTGTCGCGTGACAGTCTGTATGATATCACTGTTGCAAAACATATACAAAAATTGTATACACTCAGGGCAATACTGACAATAATATGTTGTTTATACATACCATTTTTTTGTGCTTTTGAAACGGGCGCGCGGTGATGTTTGTGGTTTTGGATTTAAAGTGTTGTTTTCTGAGTTGCACTCGCATACAAGAGAGGATCCATTTGTTTTAGCCACTTATGAAGTCTTATAATACATTTAAGTTACGGCAATAGCAAAGATGAACATCTATAGCAAATCCATATGCATTGTTTTAGTGTTTTTATTTTAATTAATATTTAATTACGTATTATAAATATTTGCAGTGATTAATTACTACTGTCTAAAATATATAGTACATATGAATTTGCTTTGTTTACATAGTTGTTTGGTCGCTCATTTATAATAGACCAAAATAATGTTTCATTGCATATATGTGTATTTCGCTTGAAAATAGTTGGTTGATTTTTATGTAACACAGGTTGTTTTGTGATTAATGCAACACCGTACAATGTTCTTAAATAATACCAGAAATTTATGTTGGCGCATCTCAAACAAAACCTTTTGTATATTCGTTTACAAAAGTTTATTTGTGTTGGAGTACACAATGTTTGCATCTCTGATACTTAATGCGCAAGAATATTTCATACGTTCATCTTTTGGACACAAAACAATTATTAACAAAACAACGCAATCCAGATTTTTTCTTATTATAAACTAAATATATGACATTCAAAATAACCCCCAAACAAAATAAACCAATAACAATGACACATGAAGACAATATTTAATAATCCAAGGTTTAACGCCCTCTCAGTAGTTACGTCTGATTCGTACAACGCTATTTACGTGATGCCACCATGACGTGAGGAGCGTTCATCGACACTAAACGTTAATTAACAACCGGTAAAAGCGCTGAGGCAGAAAGAAAACGAGTACATAAGCATAGGAAATCATTTCTATCAGCACAAACTTAGATGAGTGAGAGAAAAAACTGAGCGGTATACATATATATAACAGACGTAGTTCAACAAGTTAATATTACCTTCACGTTGGATGATTGGCTTCCTCAATATTATCTTTAGCTCACCTAAGCCAAACGTCCTGACGGTGAACTGTTGTGATCGCGTTTTGTCCGTCCTTCGTCTTCCGTCGTGCGTCGTCACCATTAACGTTTTTAACACTATAAAGGCTACATTTATTGTCCAATCTTCATGAAACTTGGTAAGATCATTTGTCCCAATAATATATTGGCCGATTATGAAAATGGGTAACGTTCTAGAACACACTCTAGAAGTCACATTTGTACTCAAATTTTCATAAAACTTGGTTAGAACATATTTTATTCTGATATCAAAGCTTAGTTAGAAAATGTTCCAGTTTTAATTATACTTGGTCAGAACATTTGTAAGCAGCATTAGTTAAAATACTCGCTCTGCGTTTCGTTACATTAGTTATATCATTAAGCAGCATATCAACATAGATGACATTTCTTCAATAAGTATTAAAGTGTGCTTTAAACGAAGCAGTTGGCTTTGGAACATCTTACTTTCTTTGATTGAATATCGTTCGTAATTCAATGTCAAAATGAAAGTCATTTTGCCCATGAAATTCATTATAAGTGTGAAATCAGTGTGAGGTGTTGTAAGTGTGAGGTTCGCTAAGCCTCACAGTAGTTTAAACTATTGATGCTTTGAATTAACTTTTCTAATGCGGTTATCCCAGTTTGAGTCATTTATGTGTATTTTTTATTTTTATAGTTGGTGTTCTTCATAAGAGCACATGATAAGAATTTCTCTCCCGATAGAGGTTATGAACTTTCATTTTTTGCTAAATTATAGAAACTTAAAATTACCCCTGTTGGTATGATTTCATTGTTCGCTTACAATACTTGTAACACTTTCGTCCAGTATTGCCATGGGTGCGCTTTGTCAAAACAGAGCTTTTCGTCGTGACTGAACTGGTGCGAGTGGTAATATCGAATCAGCCACGAACACACAGGACTCGAAAATCGACATGTGCTTCAATAATACAATACATTCTAAACATGTGAACGACCAGACATACCGTACCATTTGTGGCTGGTACCATAAAGATGTGTTACATCAATTTGACTTTCTTTGTTTTTGCTTTACCTTCATGTGTGATATTATAATGGGCAACCCAGAAAATATTCATTATTCGGTGATATTGTTTCTGGTTTTATGGCATTTCTTGTGTTTTGATTGCTTATTTTATTCAAATAAATATTATTTGATTATGAAAAGTACGGGGCTACTTAATGGACTTGTATTTGCCATCAAATAATGATTTTTGGACTTTATATAGGCTATTTTATAAGGGTGTGGTATGAAACAAACGAAGATAAGGTCTACAGAGGAGGCTTGTATGTACGAATGTTAGTATGTGTGGATACGTCCGAATGATTTCACATTATTTCAGTTCATCCCAAAGTTAAGGAAACATGCACTTAATTCCACCCAATCATTTCATTTCGATTAATTTCATTCTTTTGATTTCAAATTTCAATATGTACCGTCAGCACAGGCTAATCAAGAGAGACACTTTCCGATTTTATTGTATTTTTCGTTTAAAGGAAGATTTTTCTTACCGAAAATCCAGCTAAGGTAGAAAGTGTCGTCCCTGATTAGCCTTTGCGGAATTCACAGGCTAATCTGTGACGACACGTAACGCAATTGCATTAAACCCCCTTAGTAGGCGATGATATAGTGGGAGCTCGAACGATAGCCTAAATTGATTTTCCAATCAGAAACTTACGTTCGTCACGGAGTGAAAGCTGTTGTGCCATCAATGAAAATGAAAACATAACCAGTAAGAATGCACTATAATCAAATGTGAATCTGTAATCATTTAGTTACATTACTTGAACACACTTTTTTACTGCAGTAATTTGACAATATAGTATAAATTTATAAATACGACAGAATACAATTACAAAATGAAATAGTTGCATAGTTCATGTTTTTGGAATCGCGCTTTGGTCGACATAGTATTTACAAGATAATATCCAGATTATATGTTATGGATGGTAACGAATATCCGGATATCCAAATAATGGTCAAGTATCCGGATAGTAGCAGAGAATTCGAATACTTGATTTAATAATATTACCCATAGTGTGCACACAACGTTCCTTATATTTCGACGTTAATCTGTTTTACAGACATACAGACCGTCATAAATCCTTTAATGGGTTGTTGCTCAAATGGAGCGCGTCACAGTACCCCATCACCTTGTTGATAATGGCCTAGCTGCCTAAATGCCCAATTGCTCCTCCGTGTTTTGTTTAATTTCATTTCTTCCCGATAATTGACACCAAATGGCTACTTGGCTTCAATTAATGCATGCAACAGTGTGAAAACATATGCTGCATACATTCATATAAACATTTTTTCAACTGGTCAATATCAATATTTAGCATTAATAAAACGCAGTATAAATAAAGTTGTGCCTTTCATTACTGTTGCATTAACAAAAAAAATCATTTAAATCAAGTACTTCGAGATATTTGTGTGAATGGTTTCTTCACCTGTGTAAAATGTGTATATAACGTATGTATCGTAGCTTGTTAGAGTTAGTTTCAGTTTAACAATGCATTTTAAACGAAAGTAGTTTTTTTACTTCTTATAAATAAAATAATTTAAAAAACGAATTCATATAAATGCGTTATATTGTTTATGATTGTTTTGATTGCTTAATAATGTTTTTACGACGTTGTGATTATGGTAGTAGTCTTTTAAAGCATACTTGTAAAAGTATACGAATATCCGGATATATATCGATAATAAAGATTTCGGATACGATTCCCATCCCAATAATAAATGCATGCTTTCTTTAATGGTTCGTTATTCGATAGTTTACGTCACTTTGCAAACGACACTATTTATGTTTGCTCAATATTTCTATTTGGATAAATAAACACTGACTGACCAAATTACAATCAAAACAAATATTTCTTGTAGTGTTCCTAATTAACAAGTTGTCTAAACTAAACCGTACACATATCACTGTTTATTGTCTTTCAATTGTTTAATTTTGATAAATGAACACGGAAACACGAAAGTTTACTATTCAAACAAATTCAAGTTCCGGTTTTGTTTTCTTTCTTTAAAATGGCATATTCATTTTATTAATAAATATACTATCTTCAAGAATTGTCGTTTCTACCGTTCAACCGTTCAACACGCACAGAAGTCCGATATGAATCTTTTTTTAAAAACATATTTATACTTAAAACGTTAATGTAAGCATTTGTAAAATGTTTCGACATCCGAAAGATATGTCACGCGAAAATATTTATTCTCCAGATTAAAATGAAGCATAACATGTAATGTTCACAAGTGTAGGCTGTCAAACAAAACCGGCTTCTTCCGGTCTATCACAACTCAAGTTCACATTCGGGCATTAGTGCAATAGTACGGAAGCCGTATAGGGCCATTTTGAGTAAAAATTCAAGTGTTACACATTAGCTATCATAAACTGCTTTCTCCAGAGACAAGGGCTATTTCGTATTTCGTTTGGATAGTGAAGAAATATTACATTCATAGTGAGTAGAAATGTAAATTATTAAAGTTAGAAGTTGGGTGAAGTTTAGTTTTAATTACATATTGCCTTAAATGAATTTGGCAATTTCGAAAATTACATCATATAGCATTGGTCAGTTTTTGTTTCTTAAAATTGACGCAGAGTGAATGAAATTGAGTGAAGAGCATACAAACAATGGTTTCTATTGAATATGGCTTCTTTATGTCCAATACAAACGAATTGAAATGAAAATATGTCAAGTCTGTTTTTTTTTTAAAGAACTGCGTGATTGATCTACTTAAAATATCTTCTTATTTAATAATTAGTATATTATACCAGAATTTAATAATAGCAATCAGGAGAACTTCTTTTTGTACAATAAACATGACATGTTAAAGTGTTTGTTTACATGGCATATTTTGTGTACCTACCCGATACTTTAAGTCAGGCTTACACATGTACTGCGGGACAAGTATGAACCTGATAATTATCCGCTTGGATATTGCCCACATCATTGTGTTTAGTTCAAATTATTACGTTTTGATAGACAATGCTAACATCTTAACAAATAAATACTGGTATTCCACATAACAAGAATCCTTAAATATCAATAAATAATTGAGACATTGTACCTATTACAATAACTTCATCACTTCAGTTATTCTGAAAATTTACATTGACCTAACAATAAGTTACTGAATAAAACAGAATACATGTATAACACAATGAAGTATGCATCAGCAAGTTGTACTGCAGATATTTGTTGTTTAAAAAAAAATGAAAACACAAAAACCAAACGGTTTTACCAATGGCAGTTTGACACCTAATAGGAAGTCGTGGTTGTTGTCAATATGTATTGATAATCCTAGGATTCTAATTATGATCATCGTCCCCAGAATATTGCCTATGTAACATATAGACGCCACATGCGACCAGGGTCGTTTGGATTGCAATTGGGTCGGTAGGATTGGAATAGGGTCGTTTGGATTGCAACGGAAACGCTCATTGCATTGGACGTTTATATTATATAACGCATAATGTGTTGTCCAACATTAAAAAAAGAATACATATATGCTAGTTTAATTATAATATTGTTTGATCCTTACAGTCTTTATGGTCTTAACCGTTATTATAATTCACGCAAACATTGCGTGCTTACAGGTTATACCGATGAACCAGTACTCATGCCACTTTATCGTGGGGGCATACATCAGAGGGGGCATCAGTCATGCATGTTATAGTTGGGGACGCAAGTCAGAGGGGTGTGAGTCATGCACGTTTTCATTAGGGACACAAGTCACAGAAGCGTCATACATGCATGCTGTCGTCAAGAAAGCAAGCACAAGTTAGTGTAAGCCTTGGCTGTTGAGGGGCTCACAAATCTTAGAGGCGGGGTTCGTGGCTTAATGAATTATTTAGGAGTGTTGTCTTCCGAACAACAATAGTTTAATCTTACTGGCAACTTTTCGTTCAATCCGATGATCATATACATTTCAATTCAGAACAAAGTATTTGTAACAAACTATTTATACTTAAAAGTCTTTATAAAAAGATGATGACTTTCACACTTTGTCAAACATGCACTTCTATTCTGGTTCGTCGTGGAATCAAATGGTCTGATATTTTGGTGGATAGTTTAAACGTGAAATCTTGGATCGCCACTCTTCTCATTTGAAAGATGAGAATCACGAAAGATTGTATTATCCATTTTTGAAACTTATTTATAGGCAATGACCCTATTATTAAGGACAATTTGTTATGTTTATTGTTGCTTTTGTCGTAATTCCCATTATTGTTCATTATTGTAGGAATAGTTCCGAACTAACTTAGACACACTATTTTTTAGAGAAATCACTTCAAATGCCGTATTACAATCAAATAATGAATGTATATACAAAATAGCGTTATTCAATCATTCTTTCAGTTTTACTTGTACATAAAAGTACTTGCATAACATACATGTTCATGTATATTTTTAAGCAAAACAAACAAATTCGCCTCGAAGGATAGCTGATGTGTTTGTATTACTTTTGAAACACATGCATGCATTTACCCCGATCATTATAGTGCCAGTAGTCGCATTTGTTTAAACAATACTTGAATTTTAATTTAGTTCATTTGCGGTTCATATTTCCATTTTTAGTACGAAGAATCCAAATCACAGTATATTATTAAGGACCAATTACATATTTATTGATGCTATATTTTGTGGGAAACCCAGGAATACACTTTAAACAATATTTGACACTAACAACAAACCGTCATTGCTTCTTCTGCTGTTCGCGTGACGTGGCGTGTATATATTCATAGAGACACATGTATACACTCAAAATGCATGAACTCACTTAGAACTATATATTACATGATCAAGTTGAATATTTATAACACCACTCGATGTTCTATCTAAGAAGCAATACATAACAGTCGATGTTCTTTCATCGCCGAAATATATTGCATGAGTCATTAACTGTTTGATACAGATGTTTTATTACTAATCATACATGCATACACATCTGTCAAAATATTATTTTAAGCAATCGAGACAAATATTTGAAAGGCATGATTAACAAATATATACATAAATGTAGTTACAAGAATATCTGGTTTCATCACAAGAAAAAATTGGAAATGAAACATCTTAGGAGCAGTCTATAAGTAAAAAGTGTTTCTGTATTTTAATTATGTCACGTTTGCCGTATTCAACAATTGTATAATCATATTACCAGGGTGCATGATCGATGGGGTTTTCAGGGGTTTTCACTCGGGCTTGACAGAATGTAAACACACAGTTGAGAACATAATTTTTGCAAATATCTTAAGTTATTGAAATACATTAGCAAATATCTTTAGTGCATAAAAGACAGTTTTTCTTGCAGTTTGTGCCGACATCTTAAAAAATAAGAATCCTTTAATACGTATGAAATCGGTGTCACAATTTGACGTTACGTGAAGCATAACCGTGTACATGAATGCTGTACACATCGTTTTTTTTTAACAACAACACATGTTTAATAAATAAAGTAATTCTGATGTATTCCACATTGCCATAAGCCGCATAAAAAACTGTCTTTTATGCACATGTTGAAATTCTTAAGATTAAAAAAAAAGTTATTTAAAAAAAAATAACTCACCGATATGTTTACATCCGTTACCGTGTAATTGTGAACCCCATAAAGTCGCGTACTCCTGCACCCTGATTACGGCGAGTCGATAACCGATGCACACATTCCTTTAGTTTGTCGCTTTTCCATCATAAAAAATCCATACTTACGTAATTAACTGACACCTTCGCGACTTGAAACATAGGTAGGGCGAGAATTGTCGTAGAAAGGATTTAATGATCTCAACACAGGCTATGTAGCCGGGCTTGGAATTTAACTGTTGTGAATATGTAAGAAGTGCATAGTATTAAATTTATTATGAATATGTCACCAGTTCATTCCATGTTGGGTATATCTTCGTGTATGTCCCTTAGTTCGAACGCATTATTTTCATGAGTTTGTACACTGTCTTCGTCTCTATGCGTTGGACAAACAAGGAACAAAATCACGGCATGGTAGATGGCCATTAATATGTTAAGACCCGACCCAAAACTAAACAGGAACAGTGAGTACGGAAACATCAGTGTGACATGGTTCCAATGTTTGTTCATAACATGGGATTCTATCGAATATCCTGCAGCCCACGCAGAAAACGATGCTAAAAAACACACAATCTTTTCATGGAAATGAAGTTACAATAATCAAATTAAAAAAATGTATCAAAACACCAGTAAATGATACAATTACTCCTGATTAAACCACATTTCACTTTAAGACATACCTGATGCGAGCGTCAAGGAGAACGACACGATGATACACGCAATGAGGGTGTGTTTCTGTTGCCTAGCAGTCGTTACCATGACGACAACCACTGACAGTAATGTCAACACAGCAGCGATCAGCGTAAATACCTTAGCCGGAATAAACCCTATGAAAAAATCAAATCTAAAGATGCATTAACATGAATATTTCATAGAGTAAGAAGATATTTAATAATATAATTTTACTTCTTACAAACATTGATTTGTGTTTGTTTTGTTTGTTAATAATGCTTTGGTTAACAGATGCTTACTATATCTGAATTAATTACTTTACTCTATAAAGTAAAAACATGTATGTTATAGATTTTGAACTCTTATTTTTGAATGACAAAAATAACTAATCTTACTATTTTTGAACCAATGGGCTATTATAATATATGTTTATCTTTAATTTCTGACTGTAGATATCCTTAATAATATTCTTCATAATAAAACTGACGTTGTCAAGAATAATGCGCCAACATATACTCTCTTCTCTATTAGTTAATTTTTATTTTAATAAACTGTGAAGAATTTACCTCTATCCCACCAGTGTGGGTCATGATCCCAGTCTTGGTCACGACTCAAGTCAGTATCAATCATATACCAGATTCCCAACTGAAACAGTCTTATTCTGTCTTGCCCCGGGAACAGTTCTTTATCCTGATACGCTTTCCATCGGGGTGTCACAATTCCTAACACAAGCAACACCAAGGCGATTGGCAAAACCACTTTGGAAGCGATTAAGAAATATCTAAGACTGTGAGGAATGCCGTTTTCTGGGGCATGTTCCCACTGTGTTTGGCGGGCAATGTCCTCATAAAACGATGACCTTATCGTCAATATAATATCTATCGCATGAGTCACAGCTACTGCTATTGTCAAAATGGAACCCAATGCAAATACAAACAAAACAAACGGAAAATAAAAAATTGTGTAAAAAAACTGTGTCAAAACGTGTTAGCTCAGTCACGTTGTAGATGTGTTCTATGGCATTATCCAATACAATGGTTGTGCCTATGATACCTGAAACAAATATATGTATTAACGATAAACTAGCTTAACAAATAAAGCAACATTAATGAATATTAAACATAAATGAATGTTAAACATACATGAATGTTAAACATAAATGAATGTTAAAATAATGACTTATTCCATTCAAGCTAACCTTATATATATGTCAGTGTACTTAATTTGAATTTTATTCGTTTTCATTGGTTTTTAGGTCCTCACACAATCCTTTACGTTACCTAAATGTAGAATATTTTAGCAACTACATCAACAACTTATAACTTTAACGTGAACGGAAATAACAAGATCGTTCACATATATATATACATATTCGATTCAACAACGTTTACTCTATCTTCGCCATGTTGTTTCTATTTATACCATACCATGTTATGTATAAATCTCTTCGTAGGAACGTACCTGCTAGTAAAATGGCAAAGAATGCAATCAAGTCGTGTTTTGAAAGGCTTGGTGCGTTCATCAATTCCCAGAAAGTTCTAATCATCACGGACGTGCACAGAACCAAGACCAGTACAGCTATAACTTGAATAGGTATCCAGGCCTTGACAATTTCACTCATCCAATCAAAACCTAAACATACAATGATGATCTATGATATAAATTGAAAACAACACACACAAAAACAACTCAAACACAGCTTGTATGTTATTTTGGTGCAGATGCTGTGTGTTCTATGAATCGCAAGCATTATTTGACTTCACCCGTGTTATGCCGTGACTTTTGTGCAAAAAAAAAGTATACATCTTTCAATCTTAAATCATACACGTCAGAAATGTCTATTCATTGGTTTATTTGACTTCACCTTTGTCGGTACATGTTTTTCGTGCTTAAGAAGCGTTAGCCTGTAAATACTACCTCATTTATTCTTAAAAAAATAATCAACTAAGATAATTAATTTACATTTACACTTCGATTACTATAGGTGCGCCGTATACAGTGCACTGTTACTTACTTTTCCCTCAGAAGCGGTAGGGAATACCGCGAGCAGTTTGTATCGTTACCGACACAGACATCTGTATACCATAGTCCTATCCGTCTTGAGATATACGGACGTGGTATCCACGTAATATTGTTGTTCCTTACCCTTTCGACATTGAACCATCCTGGAATAGCATGTCCAAGAAGCAGCAACAGAAACGCGATTCCCAACACAACTAAACGAACTACTTTAAGAAGTTTTGACACGGTCATCGCTTTTGCCTACAATACATACAACAATATGTGTGAATATAAGGTGCAGAGTAACATAAAAATAACAACTTGTGTATAAGATTCTTTTAAAAACGCTTCGATTAACGTTTTTTTAGTTGATAATTCAGACGCGCATAAACATTAATCCGTCATAATAAAGAGTTTTTTTTCACTTTTGCTTATTATTGAATACCAAAAGTATATAAAAAACCAATAACCCAAAAAAAATAAAAAATATATACCATTTCATGTTAATTTCTATTATCTAAGTATGAACACTGTTTGTTTCTGCATAATAGAATGAATTAACATATATACAGGAAAGAAACATTCACAATTGAGCCATATAGACATCATTGAAATATATATATATGCCAACCAATAGTAACATATCAATTTAAAACATAGGGCATTAGTGCACAAGTACGGAAGCCGAGTAGTGCGATTTTGATTTATAAGTCAAATGTTAAAAATAAGATATTATAACCTACTTTAAAAAAAAAAGGTCGGGTTTATAGTCTGCTATGATGACGTATGCATCTTCTGCCGACTACTTTCTCACGAGGCAATCGCTATTTCGTATTTCCGTTTGGATAGTGATGGATAAGAACAAACGTGAATTCTTGAAGTTATAAGTTGTGTTTAATTTAGTTAAATTTATATATTGCGTAAACAACATTTGAACATGATATTATACGCATTTTGCTGGTTTTCTTTTACAAATAAATTTGAATGTACCAGAGTGAAGAGCATACTATCAATTGTTTCTACTAAAGATGGGTTGTTTTCTTCCCAATGCGAACGAATTGAAACGAAAATGCATAAATGATGTTTTAAACCACTGAATGATATGTCTCATTTTAAATACATATGTGTTTAATAATTAGTATAATTTACCATAATGGGATAATAGCAATAAGGAAGACTTCTTTATTTACTAAAGACTAGAAATGTTTTTGTTATTTTAGATTCATGACATGATGTCATACCCGATACGTTTAGTCAGGCGTTCAAATGCCCTGCCAGACAAGTGTGATACCTATAATTATCCGCTCGGACATTAGTCACATCATTGTATTTTAGCTCAATTAATTACGTTTGATAGGTAATGCACACATATTTAAAAATAAATACACGTATTCCACATAACAGGATACTAAATTATCAATTTATAATTAGTATATTGTACTTAACCTAATAATTGTATCACTTCAATTGGTCTGATAAATCATTTTGAGTTCAATCATGAACTGCCTTTATTTAAATGATCTCCCTTTAATACGTATGCGTAATTGCTAAAACAAATAATTCGTTTAAACTACGTTTCAAAAGTTAAACCATAAGAACTCAAACGTATTGTTTTTTTGCCAATAAATTGCTCATATATACCTCAATTCGACAATCGAAGTTAGCATTCATTTTATGTATAAACAATATATATCCCTATAAAACAGTATCGAAATTATGTATATTTAAAGCTTCACTCTGCTAAGTATTTTAATGTGCATTAACCAATGCTATTTTAGAGGTGAAATTCATACTACATACTTTATGATACCATATTTTAAAATAAATTCTGACATCGAATAAATATTTATTGATGCAACAACGTATTGAACAATAACTCTGTTCCGTTTAAATGTTATTCTGTCTTGCCTCGGAAAGTTTAGATTCTCCTTGTGGTTTGCATCCAACCATTAAACATTTGAAATATATGTCTAATTAAATAGATTGTGATGTATGTTGCGACGTAGATGTCTAGCACAGGTTTTTACGTATATTTATTTCAGAGAAGACAATTTCCCGCCACTAAGCCCGCATGAATAAATTCTTATGCTGCATTGACTAATTTGAAAAATATCGGTTTACAGCATTGCGTTTTGCAACGTTACATTGCACCATGTTTAGCGTTTTTAAAAACTATTTGTATGTAATATTAAAAGTTATACGCAAAATTGTTAAAATTAATTATTTTTAATTTAACGGGTTTTCCTTTAAATGTTTTATGTCTCCCATTGTCCGTACACGAGAGTCTATTAAACTCAGAGGGTGTGTTATTATATTGAATTATAACCATATTACAAATTATGTGCATTGGCTTATATAAGATCATAAAATAATTGTTGTTCCCTATTGCTCCGTACCCTTAACCCAAGTAAACTCATATTGCATGTTTATATTGATGTTAGAACAGTTTAAAGTACGAGTGTTACATTAGCCAATTCTCCAGCAGAGCAAGCGCACACTGTTTCTAAATTCGATACTTTCCAGCTCTCAGGTTGTCAAGGTCAGTGCGCAGTCCTTGTAACGTTATGGCTTATGCCTATGATACAAGAAATATCGTAAATATGCTTAAATGTTCACACACAATGTGGTACATCATTTTAATACGACGTGCGCTTCACAAGATTTTAAATGTGTTTAATCATCATCATGATAAACACCTTTTTGTTTATTCAATAAGAATTAGTCCATAAACTGGATGAATGAAGTTAGTATACTCACAATTATTCACGATACAATAAATAATTCATATACACCAGCCACATAGCTATTTTCGGCAAACCACCTTAGCATGTATGTGCAACGAACAAGCGCTTAAACATATTTAAAATATGTATGGATGATTCACATGTTGTCGGTTACCCAGTGTTCAAATTGCATTTTTAATAAGTCTGTGTGCGTTTAAGCTACAGATAAATTAGCATAAATATATCATAGAAATAAAGCAACAAATCATCGAATCTTGCTCAACACCTCGTATAGAAACGGGTGTTATTAAACTTACATTTATAAAGAAAAACACATCCGCGACAAAGGTAACCACGATTCCCTTTGATCTTCTTGATTTAAATATGTTAATATATTTCACCAACAAAAAACAATATTCACGCCGTTCTTCTCTTTTTAACCTTTTAAAGAGGAACACACATTAAAATAAACGATACTCACTCTTCAAACGCTGAATATATTTAAACCAAAACAATTATATAAACGAATGCTATTTTAATGTTCCGTTTTAGCGCACGCATTTAACCTGTATCGAAAAAATTTAGTCGTGTCAACAGTATGTGCATCAATCCAAGCAATGCATACCCTGTAATGAACTCCAAATATCTACATCGACTCTTTACATTTACTGGCGTTTTAATATATTACAAATTCCATTATGAATGATATTACCGTTTAGGATTTGAAAAAGATTAATATATGCCTTTAACTGTACAAGCTAAGTAAGTAAAATCGGCTTTAATTTTACATACAATTACATACAATACAATTAAAGTTGGTAATGCACTAGTATACACATGTTCAGCATAACGTGTGTATTGCTTTCGAGCTACCATGTCTCTACCACGAGAACATAATAATGCCCAATCTGTGCATTGACGCCTGTTTTTCAGGAATCAAGTCAAACATCATATCATTAACAACATGTTTGTGTGTGTGTGTGTGTGTGTGTGTGTGTGTGTGTGTGTGTGTGTGTGTGTGTGTGTGTGTGTGTGTGTTTAGTTAACTTGTACATACTCAGTTTAGTAGAGTTTTAGTATCCTTGACTGAATAATAGAAAAGGGTAGGTGTCTTGTTTTCATTATATCCGTCGGTTGGCGTAGTTGTCTTTTCCGAACGTTTCCACCATTTAATGTCGCGTTGCGATGAACGATTCAAAATAAATTGATAAAAATATACATCTTTATGAGACAATGTGTCGCTGAAAATACCAGATGGCGTCTGTCAAGGTCAATGTTTTAGGTTTGGTTCAATGAATAATTTATTAAATATAAATATGTATACGTGTAATACTCTACTCCATGCCTTTTAAATCCTTGATAGGATTTTAACCAATAATAGAGATACTTATTTCACAAGACTAGAAATTATTATGCGCTCATTCCCCTTACGTTGCAGACGAATCGCTTACATAAAAACGACTACAAACTATTTCTCAAACACACACATTTATAATGATTTTAAAGCCTCATGACCGACTATCAAATACATGGAAATGACACTTCGAAATTTAAATGTGATCGCTTTCTTCATAAACAAATGAAATGTTTTTATATCCTAGTTTATTGATGAATAAATTAATGCGTTTACTTGAAAGGAAATCAATAATCAGATAGCATGCACGTATAGTCCCAATTTCATTAACTCAAATCCTAACATCCACTCAATTAATCGTCGCCGTTAGGCGGATGTTAAAGAAGCGCGAGACTTAAAATGATTTGACAAAGGAGTTTGTCCTTTAAAAACCATGGAGTCTTTGAATACAAGTTATCAAAGAACAATTTCGAGTTGTATATGAGTGCATTTAAATTTCAGCTTTTACTTGAATAGCACTACTATCCGAGAAAGTCATGTATATGCTCATATTGCTTATATTCATGAATTTTTTCGACCATGAAGGATGAATACAAACATTTACAATAACACAATGATTCATATATGAATAAATCACATTTTATTTATTAACGTGTTTAAGGCATAAAAAAACAAGGGACGGATATTTAATTGACTCATGAACACAATGGCAACATATCCAGTAGTATGTTTAACTGATGTATATAATGTGTTGTTGTTGTTCTTGTTTTAAATGACTTTGAACATAAACCAATAACTGTTGCATATTTTTGTGACGTAAATATACACAATTATTTAGTTGAAGCGATTAAAATAAATACTAATTTAAATTTAAAATGTATCGACTACCGACAGATATGTCACGCAAACAGGGTTCTTCTCCAGATTAAAATAAAGTCTAAATGTACACTACTGTCGGTTGTCAAACAAAACCGGATTCAGTCAATCTTAACTTACAAAAAACAATTTCACATACGGGTATTCGTGCACAAGTGCGGAAGCAGTATAGTACGATTTTAATTTATAAGTCAAATGTTAAAAATTAGATATTATAACCTATTTAAAAAAGGTTGGGTTTATAGTCTGCTATGATGACGTATGCATCTTCTGCCGACTACTTTTTCACGAGGCAATCGCTATTTCGCATTTCCGTTCGGATAGTGACGGATAAGAACAAACGTTAATTCTTGAAGTTATAAGTTGTGTTTAATTTAGTTAAATTTATATATTGCGTAAACAACATTTGAACATGATATCATACGCATTTTGCTGGTTTTCTTTTACAAATAAATTTGAATGTACCAGAGTGAAGAGCATACTATCAATTGTTTTTGAAAATGCATAAAGTGATGTTCTAAACCACTGAATGATATGTCTCATTTTAAATACATATGTGTTTAATAATTAGTATAATTTACCATAATGGGATAATAGCACTAAGGAAGACTTCTTTATTTACTCAAGGCTTGAAATGTTTTAGTTATTTTAGATTCATGACATGATGTCATACCCGATACGTTTAGTCAGGCGTTCAAATGCCCTGCCAGACAAGCATTGTGTTTTAGCTCAATAAATGACGTTTGATAGTTAATGCACACAGCTTTAAAAATAAATACACGTATTCTACATAACAGGATCCTAAATTATCAATTCATAATTAGTATATTGTACTTAATATAATAATTGTATCACTTCAATTGGTCTGATAAATCATTTTGAGTTCAATCATGAATAACCTTTTTTTAAATGATCCCTCTTTTATACTAAAACGTAATTACTAAAACCGTTATTTCGTTACTATACATAATTCACATACACGACTCGCATATTTGTTTTCGACAAACCACTTCAACACGTCTGTTCAAGGAACAAGCGCTTATTAATATGTAAAATATTCACGTTTGGCCGGTAACTCGATGCTGTTAATGCATTATTCACATAGTTGTTGTGCGTTTTAACGATATATAAATTATCTTTAATATATAACATTGAGAAATAAATCATCAAATCATCGAATCTCAATACCTTGTATAGATATCGGTGTGATTCATCTTACAATTATAAAGAAAAACACATCCGCGACAACAGTTACCACGATTCTCTTTGATCTCCTTGGTGTAAATAATGCAATATCTTTCACCAACAAAAACCAACATTAACGCCGTTCTTCTCTGCTAACCCGTTAACTATATACAAAACGAATAACGGAACTCACTGTTCAAATGCTGAATATATTTAAAGCTTACATGAAATTATATTAACGGATGTTATTTTAATGTCCATACAGTTTAGCGTACGCATTTAACCTGTATCGAAAACATTCAGGCGTGAAACAGAATGTGCAACAATCCAAGCAATTTATACCATGTGATGAAATCCCAACATCTACATTAGAAACTTGACATTTACTGGCGTTTTATTCGGGTATACATTTCATGATTAAAGAAAGAAGGTACCGTTAAGGAGATAAGACAATATTAATATTNATGATGCCTTAAACTGTACAAGCTAAGTACGACAACGTATATTTTTGCATACAATTTATGTTAGTAATGCACAAGTATAAAAAAATTCAGCATAACGTGTGCAATGCTTTCGAGCTACCAAGTATCTACCACGGAAACATAATAATGCCCAAATATGTGCATTGTCGCCTGTTTTTCAGGAAATCAAGCCCAACATCATATCATGAACATCATGTTTTGTGTGTGTTAGGTATTAACCGGTACATGCCCAGCAGATGTTTAGTGTCGACATTGTCCTTTACTCTAAACAACAGAAAGGGGTACGTGTCTCGTTTTTATTTTATCCGTCGGTAGGCGTAGTTGTCTAGCCGGAACTTTCCCAACACTTAATCTCGCGTTGCCATGACGGATTTCAAAATAAATTGATACAAATATAAACCTTTATGAGAATATGTGTCGCTCTAAATACCAGTTGGCGTCTGTCAAGGTCAAGTCATTAGGGTTGTTTCAATGCATAACTTATTAAATATAATATTTGTACTTGTAATTCTCTTCTCCATACCTTTTAAATCCTCGAAAGCATTTTAACAAACAATAGATATACTTATTTCACGGAATAGAAATTGTTATGCGCATATCCCCTTACGTTTCAGAATAATCGCTTATATGAAAGCAACTAAAACTATTTCTCAAAAATGCAAATAATGAAGTTAAAGCCTTATTACCGAAAACCAAATGCATGGAAATGACACTATGAAATTTTTATGTGATGGCTATCGTCATATACAAACTAAACGTTTTATATCCTAGTTTATTAATGAAAATATTAATGTGTTCACTTGAAAGGAATTCAATTATCAGACATGCACTTATAGTCACAATTTTAATTAACTCAAATCCTAACATCCACACAATTCATTGTCGCTATTTGGCGGATGTTATAGAAGCGCGAGACCTCAGATGATTTGAAAAGGGGGTATGTCTTTTAAAAACCATGGAGTCTTTGAATACAAGTTATCAAAGAACATTTATTTTCGAGTTTAATATGAGTGCATTTAAATTTCAGCTTTCACTTGAATAGCACTACTATCCGAGAAAGCCATGTATATGCTCACATTGTTTATATTAATGAATTTACATGCACAAGCATTTTGTCGACCATGAAGGATGAATACAAACATTTAATATTACACAGATTGATCCATATATGAATAAATCACATATATTTATTAACGTGTTTCCGAATGTCACTACAATCAAGTGGCGGGCTATGGTTATGGCATACATTTCGGAAAGGAATTAAAATTGACAAGAGTTGTCATTACAAAAAAACTACAACTATCCTATTTTGTTAAAGATGTAATGCTTTTTAAGTTTAAACGCATAACAAACCAGGGACGGATACCACATATTTAATTGACTGATGAACGTAATGGCAACATATTTGGTAGTGCGTTTAACAGGTGAATAGCATGTGTTGGTGTTGTCATTGTTGTTAAATGACTTTGAACATGAACCAATAACTGTTGCATATTTTCGTTACGTAAATGTACACAATTATTTAGATTAAGCGGTTAAAATAAATACTTATAATATATATATAGCCTCCTCTCAAGAACTGAACACGATTGCACACAATTTTTTCTCTTTTTATGTTATAAACAGAATGTAATGCAAACGCTGTTGAATCCGAATATCAATTCTTTCTAACTTGCCCAATTTATAAAAATCTACGAACAAAATATTGCATTCGATCACACTGGCCAAATTTAGTGAAATTTAAAAAACATATTCTCTTGTCAACATAATATAGTCATTTAGAATGTTGCCAGATTCAATACTGATGCCATGAAAGTCCTTGAGGAAAAATTACAAGCATTTACTGCTTCTTAAATAAATATTGTATGTAACCCTAAATATATTGTCTATATATTACTTGTTTGCTCTTTTTCTTTTTTGTTGGATGTACACGTTTGTACATAATGTTTGAACACTTTCATTGTAGTTTGTGTTTGTTTGAATGATTTTTTTCATTGTTTTTGTATTGTACTGATGCACTTTGACTATAATTTGTTTACTTGTATGTAAATGGTCAAAGGCGTTTTGCCGATATTCCAATAAAAAAAACACTTGAAAACTTGAGTTAATATAATGATTTTTTTTACACAATTTGATGATTACGTTCATTGTACAATAAGCTCATGATTGGCTGTCAGCATTATTAAGCTTTTGTTGTTTATGACAAGTACACACTATATAATGTCTGTATGTCTTATATACTTAGAACTTTACTTGTTATTTAATCACTGTGTAAAACTAGTATTGTACTTTTCAACAACTCGGGTGCTTTGAACTAATTAGTTAGTTTTAACTATAACGATGTACTAATACGTGTACTTTTAACCCATGCGTTTTTTTGCGCGCCTCAATAATCATAAAACCTATAATTTAAGTAAAAGGGGGGTTTAAATGTACAATCTTACCGTTAATAATAGTTTATTTTGAATTTGCAGTGGCATTCTAGCTTTGTTCTATTACGAATTTGGCATAATTGCACATTTCTATCAACTTCCGTTCACAATGATATTTAATTTCGAAACGATTGTTTTTCTTCATGTAAAATATGAAGTAAAATAAGTTTAGTTTTAACTTGAAATTGTATATATGTACATTTGTTTTTCATTTGCGTTTCACGAATACACTATTTGCAAAACTATTGTATTGTATATAGTTAATGGGATTAGACAAATGATTATACCGCTCATATTGTTCCCTTTGTACTTTATTTAAAGCATACCATCCGGATATTAATTTCAACGCCGATTGTCCCTTTTATAAAAAAAAACACCTGTCTTGTTTATGCTTGTTTTGAATTATGACGCGTTGTGTGTTAATTAGTTATTTACACAAGTGTATATGTATGCATATGGACCACGTGTGTGATACTTGACCCATTAAACAGGTTCACTCAAGTTTGAATTTACTGTTAAAAGACCTAGTTCTAAGGTTCTATTATTTCTTGTTTCTGTTTGTGCATGTATTTTGTTTGGTTTGTCTGGTGTATTTTGTTTTGTGCTGCGTATGACTGGGTGTCAATTGATCAATAATGTGAATTGTGAGCCTTGGGCTTAGAGTAAGATTTCACTTCTGATGGAGCACCTGATGTTTTACTTTCTTTAAATCATATGGAACGCCAGGCGCGTAATGGGGCACAGTTACATATTCTTAAACGGACAAGTAGAAACTGTTGGGGCTATGATTTTGCTGCTTCAGTATAAATGCCTTTATCATACAATTTTGCTAGTTTATGTCCTGTTTGCAAAATCTTAAAATGTACAGCGCCTTCTTATTTTAAAAATAAGCCATGATATTTTTGCTCTCGGTTTTATTTGTTTAGTCAAATGATTGATAATTCTGCAACGCATACTGCTGATTTAATCATCTGGACATTAATATTATATTACAAAAGAAACACACGCCGATGTTGTTAAAAATAAGGTAAAGGTTCTATTTTTTTTTATATTCCTTTTTAAATAAATAAAACGGTACAACGCACAATTACAGAAACAAATCTCACGGTTATAGCTTAGTGTTATGTGTGACCGATGAAAATCAATCGAAAAAAATAATTCAAGTTGTGGTATCGAAAACTATTTCGATTATGCTAAGCCTAACAAAACTGAGTTATAAGCGTAAAATTCGCTCATTTAACGTTTGAACATATCTCATCTATGTGGAAAAAATTCGTTCACTGATCAAACCTGACGCAAATAATGATTATCTGCAAGAGTCATTTGCTGACTTCACATTATAAAACAGAAAATGTACGCGGAAAAACTAGAAATACATAAGCACTAATGGCTCTTTAATGATGGGAACGTGAATATTATTTCAAATAGTTTGGTTTAAAAATGCAATATTAATCAAACACTTTGCGAAGAATAAATCTTTAATTTTCCTTTCAGTCACGAAGTGATAAATCGCGTTGGTCTGTATATACTAAGTTTATTTGCAAACACGATTTACAATTTGTGTACTGGTAGTTATATATAGTCTTGTCATTGATTTAAAACTTAAGTCAAAACTTACAATGTGATCTGTTAAGAAAATGTTTATAGTTTTGCAAAACATATTGCCGACAAAAATGTTTTGCAATTTAAATTTCTTGCGTTATATTTTTATTGAAAATGGTAATGAACTACATTTCACTTTCGACATATCTAGTTAGTTTATGTCATATTTGTACTATTGATAAATTAATACCATCGAATACAATATTGGTAAAAAATAATTAAGACATATTAAACTAGTGCTTATTATGAATATTTGGCTCAATGCAAGCAAGTTAGATAGCCTAATATATATGCACTCAATATATTATTTTTTTTTCGGTTTATTTTAAAACGCAAACACATATTTCTACTGAAACTGCATACACGAAAAAAAAGTTTACTGATATAATGATGGATAACTTTCTAGTAGGAATGACTGATCATTCAGGCTGCCAATTGTTATCGAATATACTAGTAGTAATATATTACATAACAATGTTACTATTCCTTGTTATAAGACTCGGAAACAATAACTCATCTTGATCTACCCATCGCATACGCAATCCAAGGTTGAATATTTAAGTTTGATGAGCTGTACGTTGTCTCTATAGCTTATATGTTAACTTTCAAAGTGTAAAAAAGGCCCTTGGCCATAGAGACTTTAACAAAAGACAACTTTGTTCATGGTGTTAATTCGATATGGGGAATACATATTAAACGCTTCAGTTATATCAGTCGATCCATTCCTGAGAAACTAGCTTACCGAAAAACCTCAACCTACCTATTACATACAAATTCGATTTGCTTTGTATAGAAAAGTACTTTTACTTTGACAAACTAAAGTTTTCACTCTTGGTCAATAGGTTCACTTCAATATGTAGAATAGATCTTTAAATTTTAATAAAATCCCGACTTACTAGATGAATTTGATGACCGACAAACTTCAACCTGTTTTTAAGTCCTTATTATTTAAATTTATTGGTCTTGAGTTGACCCTAATGTTGGCAAATTGAATGAAATACAAAACTATTTAATGCTTTACGTTTGAATCGCCGGGGCGATTATCATAACTAAATTTAGTTTCGAAAAGTCGAGCTTACATTGCATGACAATGGATGTCACACATGCTCCCAAAGTATATTCTTTTGACGGGTGGGGGTGGGGGCAAGTATATGAATACGTAGACGAGAAACTGGACTTAAATTAATAATTTAAAGTAAGTTAATAGTCAGATTATTACATTCCGTAGTTATATTAATATTATCCAAGGCAATTACACATTTAAACGTTATAACGAAAGTGCATGACCTTTATCCTTACATTTTAACGTTGACCATTAACTAGATAGCGTAGAATTTGAATGCAACAAATATAATATGCGAAGGTAATACTATTCTGAAGTAATGTAACAGCATGAAAGTTATTGGCAAGGTATTGGCTGGTTAAGAGGAAAACTAATTCTATAGTGGTATTACAATTATCTGACATATAAACGTGAAAGAGCGGAAACGAATCCTGAACGTACGAACCCATCCACCCAACTAGTCTTCCACTCTACAACACACCTATTGACGGACGGTGAAACTATCATATACAGTCCTTTGGGGGGCTTAAAAAGCAAGAACAAAATCCAAAAGCAGGTGTCGAACTGATGAATTATTAGCCAAGCGATGAAATGACAGTTAAGCTTTAAACAAATGCGATATAGTGTTTGGCGAAAACCTAAATATAACCTATGGTTATACTCGTAACTCATAAACGGACCAATCAAACAGGCCCCTTATTGTTTTTATCTCATAACGCATACGCTCTGTTCTTATTACATATATCCAATTTTATCCAAAATTATGTGATTACTATTTTTGTTGATTTGATATTTTCATTTAGTTACATACTTGTGGCTCTATAAAATATTATTGTCCTTTTAAGTAAGGCCATTCTCTTATCATAATTTGAAAACCGTCAACCTTATAATGTAAAACCAAGCCACCAATTCACAAAATCAATAAAACCTAATTGGAAAAAAAAAATACTTTTTTCGAATGTATATATATATAACGGAGTACTTGTCATACTTTAATAATAGAAAATCACATAAATGGCATATGAAACATATTAAACAGTACTCATAAGTTAATTAATATTGATAAGTACAGTGTACAAATACAACAGTAATGTATCAACAATACTAGATAAGTTAACGTTTTTTTTTATAAAACACTATAATAATTTTAATGACGCATTGTATACTGATAACTAATGTTTTGAAACAAGAGAGCAACATTTTGTCATATTACGTTCTTTTTTATTTTTATATTGACCCCATAAATATTCAGACTGCACAGAATGATGAGCAAAGTATAATTAAGGTATTGATTATAATACAAACAGTGATACTGATTTGATGACGATAATTTTTCGAGTCATTGTTTATCTTAAAAACCAGACTGTGCTATCAGCATACACTTGATTATATGTAAAGCTATTCTGGCTCCTTATCGCCAATATACTAGACAGACATACTGATCGAGCTCTGTCCCTGATATGCTGAATCAAATGTTCTGCGTTTGAAGTAAGTGTACAAATATCACATCTTTGCAGTGAAATAACATTGGTTAATGAACACCTCTAAATATTTGAAATTGTATATCATATGTGTGGACGCGGGTTCTCTTTGTATATCACATCAAGGTTCTATATGGAAGGAATACAGAATTAATAATATGCATCTTGACCAAGTTATTTTACATTTACTCGTATATGTCTTAGAACCAAATATGTTGTCTATGTGAAGTATTTACATGCCTGCAAATACTGGGTATTTCTCAACATTGAAGATTCCTTAAACTATACAACCCACAATAGATCATCAAGCAGTTTTTATAGTTAATCACTTGATATTTGTTGGGTATTTTTCTATTCTGCTCAGTTCACGTGTATTTAAACATCAGGAATTTCCATTTATTAATCCGGAAATGGCGGGCAATATGCTTTTAACATTTCCTTGAACATTAACAAAGGTCATCTTAGCTTAACACCTGGGTTAGACAAATACGCCGAAGTTCACTGTTGTAATGCCCCCTTATCCATACGAAGATACGTTTTCACACAATAGTTAAGTTTAGCACAAGATTACTCGAATGAAATCCAAACTGGTAATTATTTGGTTATATTTTTATGCAATATGATAAGTTTTTATTCAAAATACCGCTGCAATTACAAAAAGGAGCTTCTTTTCTATGCGGAAAAAATGGCTTCCATTTTATTCCAAAACGAGGCTGAACTAAAGGATGGTAAATCGTATATGTGTCTGTATTCGATTTCGGAACTAGTACAGACACCATGAATAAGAGACAGGCTGCTTTTATTTCAATATACATATAGATATTGTTTGGAAACAGGTTTTAGAAATCTGCAAATAATGTTATTTTGATAGCGTCACATATTATTTCGACCCTACGAAATTGTGAACATTGTTGTCGAACTGATTAAATGTGTTGACATACTTTTGATTGTCAAAGTACAAGAATGAATTCAATACTGCTTCTTATCCAAAATTGATGCATATTTAGAACATCAATATGTCAATTAAATGTTGATATTTTAATAGTATTGTTATTTTAAACACAAATTGGCTTCAACTTATTTTAAGTGGCTACATGATTTTATTTGAGGAGTGGATGATTGGATGAGTGAATGATTATATGAGTGGATGATTGGATGAGTGGATGATTGGATGAGTGAATGATTGGATGAGTGGATGATTGGATGAGTTGATGATTGGATGAGTGAATGATTGGATGAGTGAATGATTATATGAGTGGATGATTGGATGAGTGGATGATTGGATGAGTGAATGATTATATGAGTGGATGATTGGATGAGTTGATGATTGGATGAGTGGATGATTGGATGAGTGAATGATTATATGAGTGGATGATTGGATGAGTTGATGATTGGATGAGTGGATGATTGGATGAGTGAATGATTATATGAGTGGATGATTGGATGAGTTGATGATTGGATGAGTGGATGANCGCATATGGTCAATACAGTAGAGAGTAAAGCGGTTGTCAAGTGTTTGTTAATTGATTGAACTCAGATTTATGAATCAATGTGGCCCCAAAAGTAATACTGTATCCTTTTAAAGTTTAAACATTTTTTATCTGGGCTATATAGAAGCATTTGCATGTGCTTACTGCATATTTACTTTAAACAAAACGATTTATATATTCAGTTCATGTTACAGTATGCTGTATTAAGCCCGAAGATGATGATAAGCGTTAATATATTTTCGATACTCAAATGGATTTTGTTCTGCCTGGGGACGATTTTAGATAGTATCGCAGAAAACACTATTGCGATATAATTAGTGTACACCCTTAACATATCGAGTTTTACAATATAAAAGTAATTCAACGTTTCAGATGATTTATTAATTTATTTTTGTGAACATTAAATCATCAGACACCTTCTCAAAGCTTAATAAATGGGTTCGAACTTATTTATATTGAAGTGTATCGTCTATAATATTTACAGGGATATGTTTAACACAGTTTTTTGAATATAGTAAGCAATTAAAGCGCGTATTTTCCATTCAATTTCAGTCCGAACCTTGGTGAATTTGAACTACAAAAATGAGCTTTAAATACAATCAATGCGTCAACAGTGTTGCGTATATACTCAACATGTAGCGTTTCTCTCAAGTGTAAAATATATTCCGTGTATAACATCGCACAATCAACACGATGATGACGTGTTCAGAGATAATCGACAAGTGAATCCATATTACCAACCATAAACTGAACTGATAAATTCAACAATATATATGTGCATGTTTACACGCTTAACCATATGGTAACTATTTCCATAGAATACTTAATTTGAGGTGTATGTATACTACACATTCTGACACATTTTAAGTGTTGTTTTTATTTATATTTTATATGCATAAGTTATTCTCAGATGCCTTCGTTTAGGCTATAAGAACAACAGGAGTTACAGCAATTATAACAGTAACAATAATTCTTGTAGTAATGAATCTGTTGTGCGATATTCTAGGACAAACCTCGCACTTCTACAATCAGAGTACTGAAAGTACTGGTGGGGCGATCTTGATCAAATTTTGTGGTCGTAAAAACACTATGAACATGTGTCATGGGGACAAAGTACGCACACCGAGTAAATAGTTTAATGAATTAACTATATTTGTTTCTCAGCAAAATGAAAACACTGATTGATTTGATGTAGGACTGAATTATCTGCTGTGAAATTAACCAACACGACATGTATTTCGTGTGTAAGGAAAAAGTTCAAAACTGGCATGAAAAACACGGGCGAATTGTAATATAAAAACTTTGTAGCGCAGAGAACATTGAGATGAACTATATTATTTCAAAATATTTAATTTATTCAAAGCTTGGAACAGATATCGTTTGAGCAATTTATTCCGGTACATTTGTATTGATTGATGCCTTTTGAAGTTGCCAAGGTATGAGTGTGATCAAGTTACACGCTTACAGCTTAAACTTACAATAAAATTGGCCACAACAACTCTGGACTCACATTTAAGAGCTTTAATGTCAGACAGTTACTTTTGATACGACATATTGTAGAGGCAAAGGTTTATTGATTACGGCACACGCTGTCATTCTGTGATTATCAAATAATTGTATTGTAAGCATGTTTAATTGTTTTGAAAATTGTGTATTGCTATCATTCTTTTAAGATTATCTGATGGGGTATTGAAAATTACTGTGTTTTAATTTAAACGCGAATAAGTACCTAAAGGTTCAACACATACCTCCGTAATGGGACCCGGCAGTGTTATACACCGTCCAAACAGCAACTATTTATACCCGACAATGTGCGACAGTGGCAAAACAAGTTATATATGGGAGCACAATATTGGATATCATGTCTGCCTTGACAATATAACACACATTCGTATACATATTGATAAAGCTTTGTTATTAATATTAGCCTAGAGGAAAGATGAACGTGCATGTTAAACAAAGAAACTGTCTATGAAACTGTGTCAATAGTTTCGTTCTTCTCTTACCCCACCATATGTCATGCTTTGTTTTTTCATCATAAGCGTTCGATTTGTATATGTCCTGCATTATTCAATGCGTATTTACATACCAGACAAGAATCTGGATGTAATCATCGACAGTATCCAAATATTTGAACACTCAACGCAAATACAAATATTTAATGTAATTTCATATTTTGCGTTTATCAAAATGCACAAACATGTAGTGTATTAGTCATATAATTATACATATTAATAAAACACTCAACTGTATGTCAATTTGTTCATCGCAATTGTGTGCGAATTTCTTTTCGAATAACCGTCACAATTTATTTCTGTTCTATAGATAAACGTTATATTGTTGAATCAATATGCATTTTAGCTGCTTATTTCCTTTTACAAAACTCGAGTTACCAATCAGCTACCAACAAACAAAAATAAGTAGGACAGAGATGAGGTAAACAACGAGATCAGAGTTTTTTTATTTAATGTTCAAGGACTTATTGGTAAACCATATTACAAGCATGACAGTACCGAAATGAAAGCATTATTGAGTTCATATAATATTTTATTGCTTCCAGAAAGAAACATGGTCAAATGATACATTTTATTATAATGTTGAGAAATTTACAACCTCTACTTTACACATAAAAAAAAATAAACTGAAATGTTTTAAAAGAAGTAGTGGTGGAAGTATTATGTATGTTCATAATTACTAAAACATATGTAACATTTATGAAAAGTACAAGTGATTGTAGTATGCTGTGGATTAAAATTGATTGCAAATGATTTAATTTAAACAATGATTTATTAATCTGTTTAGATTACAATTCAATACAGGGCTGTGGCAGACAGTATCTTTCAGAAAATAGTGTTTTTTTAATTAATTTCAGATGAAATTCTTCTGTTTAAAAATATGTATGAATATGACACTTGTGAATTCTTTATACGTGGAGATTTTAATGCCAGAGTTTGGGATAGACCAGATTTTGTTTATATGACACAGTTCATGTCTGTGTAGAAAATATGTTACCTGGTGATTATGTACAATATGAAAACTTATGAAGATGTAACATAGATAAAACTGTAAATAAGTACTGGAAGTTGCTATTGGATTTTTTGTAAAATGTCAGGTTTAAGAATAGTGAACGGTAGACTAGGTTCGGATAGAAATATATGAAAACACACATTTATAAGTTCACAAGGTTGTAGCACTATTGATAGTGTTCTCTTTAAAAGTAATATGTTTCAATTGATTCATACGTTTGAATTCGAGATCCTTACATTATTTTGGATCACTGTGTAGTTTAATGTAAACCTAAGAAAGAGTCTAATCTTTATAGCAATCGCCACATGGAAAATGATGCCAAAAAATACAATACATTTATAAATGAGATAATGAAAAAACAACTGGATTTTATAAATGCATTAAATTGTGAAAGCGTAATGAATACATTTGAAACTATTAGTGGCTGTATTGATCAAACTCAAAACAGTGATGAGAATTAGATACTTATTTAACCTAATTGTGTGATGTAAATGAAAATATAAGTACACCATTAGTAAAAAAAACTAGTTGACAATACAAATTTTGTTGGTAAAAATACTTGTATTGCTGCATATGTTGATAATGAATGTAAATATTTAAGAACATGTTATTATATAAATCTTAATATTTTCAGACATAACCCCTCAGAGGAGAATAGAAAAAGCATGGTAGAAGCTATGAGTCTCTTTACAAGTACAATTGGAAAAAAAGAAACATGCGTATGATAAAAATCAAACAATAGAATTATAAATTTCAAGACTCAAAAATGCAAAACGTAACTGGAAAATGTTAAAGAATAATACAAGCAAAGACAATGCGTTAGATTTAAGTAGAAGGGACTTTTTAAACTATTGTAAATCAATTAATGATTCTAACTAGGTTTTATCAAGCTGATGAAGTTGTTTTGTTCCCCTGCGAGAGTTTAATGAATTGTTCGTGAATCATTCATGAATCATTCTTGCATCATTCATGAACAACATTCATGAACTATTCATGAACTCTTCATGAAGGTTAAATGGCCGCTTTCTGAAATAGTGCTTGAAATATAAGTTTATGAACCATTCATGAATCAATTTGTTCATGAATCATTCATGAACCTTGAATCATTCATGAACCTTCATGAACTTGCATATTTCATGATCACTTTATGAAGCGGCCATTTAACCTTCATGAATAGTTTATGAATAGTTCATGAATGGAAACTTCATGAAAAGAGCAAGACTAATTCATGAATTTAATGTTCTAGAACTATTTATGAACCAAGTGATGTTGGAACTCACTCACTTCATGAATACTTCAAGAACAAAGAATGCAAGATGTTAATGCATACCATTAAAATTCAAGCTTATAATTATTATTGACCCTCCCTCCATGGGAAGTGGCACATTTCACAATATCAAACCATTAAAAATGACACTTTATAATTTATTTGACAGAGTAAAATGTAAGAACCGATCAGTTATCAACTGAGTCTGCTGATACCTGATCGGTTCTTACATTTTTATGCTTTAGT